>PVKS010001178.1:0-150837 GCA_004027875.1 Aplodontia rufa
ACCCTCCCCCACCCCTCCCCCTCCCTATGCCTCCCAGTATCCTAGGGTGCCATCCCCCTGTTATGCTGACAATCATACAGTTTGAGGATATTATTAGTTTAGCCATTTAACCTACTGCTTCCCCATGTATTCTAGCTTCCACATATGAGAGAAACCATTTGGCCCTTGAGTCTCTGAGATTGGGATACTTCACTTAGCATAATTCTTTCCATCTCCGTCCATTTGATATCAAAAGCCATAATATCGTCTTCTCTAATGGCCAAGTAGTATTCCATTGTATATACATAGTTTTTGTATCCATTCGTCGAGTGAGGGGCATCTGGGTTGGTTCCATAGTCTAGCTATGGTAAATTGAGCTGCTATAAACATTGAGGAAGCCACATCGCTATAATATGCTGACTCTAACTCTTTTGGGAAAATTCCCAGGAGTGGGATAGCTGGGTCGTAAGGTGGTTCCATCCTTAATTTTTTGAGGATTCTCCACACTGCTTTCCACAGTGGCTGAACCAGTTTGCAGTCCCATCAGCAGTGTAACAGTGTTCCTCTTTTCCCACAGCCCCTCCAGCATCTGTCGTTGCTTGTATTCTTCATTTTGGGAAATGCAATCTTTACGGGGCCCCTGAACAATGCAGCTAAGCAGCAGCTGGGCAGCCTCCATAGCAAAGAAGCACGCTGTGCAAGCTCTCTGCTGCTTGGTTTCACCTTATCAGATAAGAGAGTGGAACAAACCATCTCTCTGTTCACACCCAGTTCTGGTGTCCTGATTCCCAGGACATACAGGTGGTCCCAGATTGACAGTAGATTTTTAGGATTTTTCAACCTTAGGATGGTGCAAAAGGGATATGCATTCAGTAGAAACTATGCTTCAAAATCTGAATTTGGATCTTCTTCTGGGCATGATATGTTCTTCCAATGGTGGGGTGTAGCAGTGACAGCTCCTCTTTGGCCACAAGATCAGGAGGGGATACAACCCTCACTCTGCAGCAGACTGTGTTGCTGAGCTAGGGAGCTCGGTTGGTTAGGTGGATTAATTGCATTTTTTACTCAAAATATTTACATTTTAGGGGCTGGAGAAGTGGCTCAGTGGTTAGAGTGCCTACTTGGCATATGTGAGGACTCAGGTTCAAACCCCTGCACCACATACACAACTAAATGTTGGAAAAACAAAAACCAGATGAATAAAGAAATAAAATTGATTCTCTCTTTCTCTCTTCCTCTGTCCCTCTCTCTTTAAAAAAAAGACATATATATATATATTATATATAATATATATATATAATATATACACATACATTTTACAAAGGGTTTATCAAGATTCATTCCCTTCATAAGTCAAGAAGCACCTGTATCCTTAGCCTGGTTTCAGAGATCTAGCGTACATAGTTAAAAAAAAAAATGGTGCGTTGCTCTGCTATAATCTGAGACTTCTCTAACTTCTTGATATGACATTCATCTTTTCTGCTTTTACTGGCATTCAAAAAGGTAAAAGAATGCTGCCAGCTCAGCTGCCAACAACAAATCAGGGTCCTTCCCAGCCCTGGCACTATATGATCCATTGATCTTGCTCCTCACTTGACAGAGAAATGATCTCCTGGGATCAGAAAATGTAGCAGTGATTGTACACAGGCTTAGCCCCCAAGGTTATTGCTGCAGTTGCAAGAGAAATTAAGGGGTTAGTTATGCTATTCGACTCAATGTGTGTGTTTTTCTGAGGATCTCCAAAGTCTGATTGTATCTATGGCTGAGAAACGTTGCTGAGATGGGCAGAAATTAACAATCTGTCAATGATGTGTATCTGAGTGCTACTAGCAAGCTGTGAGTAAGCATTTATGTGAACAATAAATGTGAAATAAGCTGGTTAACTACCAAATAAATCAGCCCAATGCCATTTCCCTTGGTGTCTTATTTTCTTTGTTTTACATTACTAAAAGATATAGAATATCAGCCCTAAAAGTTTTTCATTTTATCATCATTTTATCATTTTATCAACTCTATTGCTTACGTATTCTAAAAATCAATCTGAGAAAAGTTTTAGATATTACACTTGTTTTAAAGCTAGGAATTGGTAAAAAAAACAAATAAATAAACAGTAGGTGCATTTGTTAATATTAGATATGATATTTTCACAACTAGAACTGTAAACTATGAATCAGAAAAAAATTTATATACAGCACTATTTTGTAAGAGTGGAGTCAAAAGAGAATTTGCAAAAAAAAAAAAAAATGCTATTGTACCTTTTCGCAAAACCCTTTTCATTGTCTCACTTTTTTAAAGAGAGAGAGAGGAACAGAGCGAGAAAGAATCAGCTTTATTTATTTTTTCATCTGGCCTTTGGTTCTCTGACACTTGGTTGTGTATGTGGTGCTGAGGCTCAAACCCAGGTCTCATGCAGGCCAAGCAAGCGTTCCAACTGCTGAGCCACCACTTCAGCCCATTGTCTCGTTTTTTAAATTTAACATTAAAATTGCAACTCTTTCCACTATATTTGTTGTAGCTACAACTAACGTGTATAAACTGAGACTCTTAGGACATAATTTTCCTTAGAAGGCTCTCTGCAGACTGCCCATTTTTTGTTAAATTCTATGCATGCATTACTAAATATTAAAACAGATTAACAATTGACTGATATCACCTTCAACTACAGCTGGGCTGATTACCTAATGCTTTAGCACTCTGATAGAATTTGTTGAAATTCACATTAGCACAAATCTATTTTAAGTGTTTTTTTAAATATACACATCTGATTACAATCAGTTGAAAGTCAGTAATTATATTAGTTTGAAATTCTGAAATCAATTAATGATCACACTATATCATGACCAAGGTACTCTTATCCTAAGATTCTAATAGTCATTTTATCATTTAGTATAATTTATTAAATTAATAATTCAAGTGATAAAAAAATCACAATTATCCCTAAAGAAGCCAAAAAGGATTTTGTTAAAAATCAATAACCACATCAGTTAAAAACTCTGTTTAAAAGTAGAAATAAGAGGCTGGAGCGGTGGCTTGGTGGTTGTGGCGCTTGCCTGGCATGCACAGGTGCACGGGTTCGGGCCCCAGCACCCCATGTTTACAACTAAGTGTTGAAAGCCATATGAAAAACTCAATAAAAGTTGATTCTCTCTGTATCTGTCTCTCTCTCTCTCTCACTGTCCTTCTCTCTTTAAAAAAAGAAAGTAGAAATAAAAATGTGCCTCCTTAATATAATAAAGGACAGCTTTCTTACAGCAATCATCAATATCGTATTAGTGGTGAAGCCATATGTGGGGTGCATTTCTATAATCCCAGCAACTTAGGAGGCTGAGGTAGAAGGATTCCAAGTTCAAGGTGAGCTTCAGCAACCTAAGTAGACCCTCACCAACTTAGCAAGACCCTGCCTCAAAATTAAAAATAAAAAGACTGGAATGTAGCTCAGTGGTAAAGTGGCCCTTAAATTCAATCTCTAGTACCAAAAAGAAAAAAACAATTAGTGGTAAACCCCCAAGTAAGCCAAGGATCTCCCGATCACTACTTTCATTCAGCGTTGACCTGAGGATATTTGCTGAAGAAATAAGTTAAAAAGGAGAAGGATAAGGAGGAGGTAAAGAAGGAAGAGAAGGAGTAGAAGAACTAAGTTTAAATATTAGAAAATAAAAAATCCTTGAACATGAGACTGTAGACCTAATCAATGCCTCCTCTTTTTCATTTGTCCCCAGAGTTAAAACTACTTCAGCAGATCAGTGGTTTAGATAACAGGTCTAGATTCTTGAACCAAGAGCCTTGGTCACACATGCTAGGCAAGTGCTCTACTACTGACCCACATCCTCAGCCCTTTTTATTTTATTTTGAGACAAGGTCTCGCTAAATTTCCCAGGCTGACCTTGAACTTGTGATCCTCCTCCCTCAGCCTCCTGAGATTACAGGTGTGTGCCACCATTCCAGGATTTGATTTTCTTTTATTCAGTCTCTAAGTAAGGACTTGGAAAATAAAGATATGAGACTTGGGCCTGAGTGTCCCAATTTGGGATCTTTGCAACATGAGTTTTGAGTATGCTATCAAAAGGAGTTTTATGGCTAAATAAAATGAGTTCTAAGTAAAATGGGATTATTGTTTTCCCTTGCAGGACTTCTCAGAGCCTATAGTATACATAACACCATGATTTGAATATCCAAGAGGGAGCCCAGTGTTCAGGATTTCCAAATATAGCTGGCCCCAGAGACTCCTCTACCCCATTTTTTTAGAAGTGTCTCGAGCCATTAGTGTTGCGTGGAACACATTTTGGGAAATGTCCTTTGGAGCTTTTCTCTCATTTCACAGATGAGAAAACTGAAGCCTGAAAGAAGTAACTTGCTGAAGGCTCCTGAGTGGATTGGTAGGCAGGCAGGGGTACTGTGTTCTGGGTTGCCTCTGCTAATGTGCATAGCTCTTTCTGAACTGCTTTAGGAACAGCTTTCTCCCACCCTTGCCCAGCAGGGTCAGTGCTATGTCAGTCACCTCAGGCTGCCACAGCAAATGCCACCAGTAAGGTAGCCAAAGTAGCAAAAACTTATTTTCTTCCAGTTCTGGAGGCCAGAAATCTAGGAGTGAAAGGGCAGCAAGACCCATGTCTTCTGAGACCTCTTCCTTAGCTTACAGTTGGCCACCTTCCTGCTGTGCCCCACGTGGTCATTCTGCACATGTATGCTCATATTCTGCTTCCTCTTCCATAGGACACCGTGGAACATACAACATGCCATTTTGGAAGAAGCCTCAAGCATATGACCTTATTTTGCCTTATTTGCTTCCTCAAAGGCCCTGCCTCCAAATACAGTTAGACTCTGAGCTACTAGGGATTAGGGCTTGATTATACAAATGGGCAGGGCATAATTCAGTCCACAAAGGACCCTTTCTCAGTGTTCACCATGCCTGATGCTTCTCTCAGACATTGCACACATCTCATCGCATATCTTATGATTCTGCTATCTGTCCACCTACAAATCAGGGACAAGTTGAGAGCACAAACTACACTGATATAACGATCAACTAGTTCAGTTCCTAAAATTTTCTAAATGCTCAATAAATGTTTTCTGAGTGCACAGGACTGTGAAGTCAGAGGACCTGACTCCAAGTGTGTGTTCTACTCTAACAGTGTAATCCCTGAGACACATAGGTATAAGAAGTATATCCCATGATTTTGGTGAGAACTCAATAAAATACATCCCTGGCAAAGTGCCTAACACATAAACAGAACTCCATAAATGTTAATTGAATCTGAAGCTGTATCCTCTTCCTAGATACCTATAAAAACTAATTAATAATAGTGATTGCAAATGCTTAGTAATTACATTGCTTCATAAAAACAATAATAATGAGGCATGCTGATCCAGGCCATGTAGATGCATAAAGAATCTTCCATCAACAACGATATTCCATAAGTTCTACATCATAGGTTGAAGTCAATTTCAACTCTGGGTAATCAAAATTCTGTTAGCCAAGGACTCAGTTTCCTCCTGACATGCCATGAAGGACACCAGGTGACCCCCTTCCAGGACAAAATGATGAACAGTTTACACACTGTGGCATTTTGTCAGGTCATTCTAGGCTTACATGCCACAGGTAGCAAAGAACATTCAAAAACTTTGATACTGTGTAAGGAAAGGTCTGCTCTACTTTTTGTCAAAGAGTCAATGCTTAGGGTGAAGAGAGGTCAAGCTCAGGCCACAGCAGATCTCTGGAAGCACACAAATCTACCTGCTCCACATGTCAGTATCTACTGCCCCAATAATGCTGTGTTACAACAACCCTATGCTGCTTGGGACTGATACCCCAAGTTGCTAACCTTCTGGATCCATTCCCAAGTTCACAGGGAGGCCACTCTTGCCCCAGGCTTCCCCCATCCGTGACTGAGAACAGTGAGGATACTCTTACAGGTCCTCTTCTGTGAGATGCACAGCTCTTTGAACAGTGACCTTGGTTTAAGGACTACCCATCAACTAGCCAGAACTTCTTAGAACTGTATGCAGTCTAAAGCTCTTCAGCCTGAATGTTCCAGTCCTCTTTCTTCGTTGGAAGTCAGACCCACATGACAGACTGAAGGTCATTTCCATCTCTGTCTCACTCCCCTTTATCCATCACAGGTATGTTATACAAATCAGTCTCTTGCACATCTAATTTCATATTGGCAAATACTTTTCTGAGGATTTGAATTAATACTTACCCAAAAGTTTAATCACCTAAGACCAAAAGCATTTCATTATGTTCATAAGTCCATGGGTTGGTGAGGCTGCCCTTGCAACCCAGCCTTCTGGTCTGAGTCAGGCTAGATTGATATGCCTGGATTACTCACTTATCACGACGGTTGATCAGCCTGGCATCAAATGGTCTATGATGGCCTTGGCTCCAGCATCCCTGTACGTGACCTCTCATCCTAAGGCCTTGTACACACTGCATTCCCTCAAGAGATAGTGTGCTCAACCTCTCAAGATCTGAACATGTAACTGACATGAAATCACTTCCACTGCATTCAGCTGGTCCACACAGTGAAAAGGCCAGCCTAGATTTAAGGGTGAGGAAGCTGATCTCACTTCTCCATAGGAAGAACTGCAAAACTACATGGTGAAGGGCTTAGCCATGGGGGCGGGTGAGGAACTGCACTCATTCTTGCAATTGATTGCTCACACTCCACTTCCCAATATTATCACCATATACGTGGACCTCATGTGTTGCTGATAACCACGTTGGCTTTTGGAGAACAGTCCAAGTGGACTGGAGCAGTCAGCTTCCCTGGTCTCCCCAATTGGGCTTGGTTGCCCATCACAGAGCCTGGAAATCTTCAAGGCAGAGCTCCTGGCTGGTGTAAGCCAAGTAGGTTTTAGAAGCTGCTCCTAGTGTTCCAGGATTCCTCGCGGGGAACTTGAAAAGGTTTACTCCCAGTGCAAGGAGTCTCGTTCCTTCTGTTCCCTGTCACCCTGCATCAGTTTCAGGTCAGAATGCTGAGAAAGAAAAAAAAAACAGGACACATTAGCATTTGAACTCAACCTTACTTTCAGAGGAGCAAAGTGACAATTAGGACCAGGACCTCCATCAAAAAAGAGCAACACAGCATGAAGTCCGTCTAATTAGTCATATGAACAGAGAGCTTCCCCTCCACTTCCTCAACAGCATAGCTTGTCAGATCTGATGAGGGCAGCTTTGCTTCCTGACATGCTACTGAAAAGGGATTGGGAACAGGCAGCTGTACATTAATACCATGAGTGCCCCTCTCTGAGCCACAAAATATTCTAAAACCTCGTTTAGATTCCTTTTTGGTCATTTGAGTTGCAAACAAATTTGTGAAGTGAGCCTTTTAATTATGCTTGAAACAAGGACCAGGAGTGAACACCCAGCACACAGACTCCTTCAGAACCCCAGCCTTTTTAATACCTTGCCTCATTTTAATGGGAAGCTGAGCAAGATGAAGGATTCGAGATGAAGGCTGGACATGGGCTGCTAATCCTGGGGTCTGGATTGCTGAGGCTTCTGCACATCATGATTTTTTTCCCTTAAAAAGTTTGAGTGCCACTAAAGGTCACCAGGCCTGTCATCAGAAAAGATTAGGGGAGACACCAACACAGCACCTTGACCAGGCAGCCTGGGGTTGCTTCCGCAACTTTCCTACTTCTGAGGGGTCACTGGGAAGCAGACCTCGAGGAAGACAAGTTCTGCATTGGTGGAATATTTGTACTGCCTGGATTCTCACAGTGGGATGGCCTGACTTTCCACCCTGCGTCTGTGGTTTGTGTTCATAGGAAGTCTCAGCTGTTTGGGCAAGCCCTATCTTTCTCTGCAGGCAGCTTCTGGCAAGCACATTATTACCACATGATTATTAAAGTGATTTTAGTCATTTATCCTCTAATTTGGAATTCTTGTCTATCATGTATAAAATGACTCTATTTACTATAACCACAAGCATACTTTTATTTTATCATTAAATTATTAAGCAAAGATATATACAGACTGTCTTATAGAATGGAGAATGAGAGTTGAAACAAAAGTACCACTTCACTCTCCTACTCTCTTTCACAGTGGGATAAAGTCATCTGATAAAGAAGCTCTTGCTTCATTAATTCTAGCTGGCTTTGTGGGTTCATTAACTAGTCTGTAAACTACTAGACATCTTCAAAACCTTCTCTAGGAAGGTCTTCCAGGCAGCATTTCCACAACATCTCCCCTATTTGTCTCATTCATAATATTTTGCTGTGACAAATTCCTTTCATGTCTAACTCACCTGTGGGCCCTGGAAGACAGAGCTTATACTATAAGAGCCATGCAGCCTGAGAGAATTTCCAGCTCTCATGATACATTTGTGCAAGGAAGAAAGAGAAAGAAATACAACTACACATGTATGAGACCTAATCATGCTACAGAGGACCAGAAATCATCCACTCAGAAGTTCTTCTTTAGCACTGCCCAATATTTAGTAGAAGGTGGACCACCAAACTGCTAAAATGGTTGTGTTGCCCAAGTGCTGAAAGACTCTCAGAAAATTTCTGGCAGCGGGGGCCTCAGAACGGCATTTGAATGGAGCTCTGGGGTATCAGCATGGCTCTCTCCATTCCAACCACAATGCCTCTCCTGGTCCAGGATGATGATGCATGTCTGGGATGGAACTTCTCACCTGCTGCTCCTGTGTGCCTACCAGCCTCTCAGCCTCACCCTCACTCCTGCAATCTGGCTTCAGTCCCAGCTACTCTCACAACTGTTCTCCCAAAGGTCCCTGATCTCCAAATCCACTGACTCCTTTCTGCAGCATTTTGTGGCAATCGGTACCCTACCGCTTCTTAAAATGCCCACAATCATGTGAACTTCCTCTAGCAGCCCTCCCCCAGAGGGCTCTCCACCTCAAATGGTTTTCTTTGGAATTGCCTCTCTCTGCAGTAATTTACCTTAAAGTAGGTTTGCATATGAGATATAGGAGATATATGTATTAGCTAGCAGTTGAAGAACTCTAATCAGGAATTCAAACCCCTGTTAAGACAGATGGGGGCGTATGTGCATATGACAAGCACTGCTAATACTGTCATTTAAACCTGCGCTGGAGGGGGTGTTATGTTGTACAAGGGCTGTCAAAAATCATTCCTTCATTTTGTGGAGAGGTATACAAGATATGTGGTTGGCTAGAGAGATGTAGTGGGCGCTACTACCTTCGCAGTAATGAGGTACAATGAGATTTTCGGCTGACCCTCAGTTTACCTCTTTGCCCGCCCTGCTTCTACCTGCACATAGGTTAAATAAGTGACTCTGTTGCCTAATATGGCCAGAAGGATGGCTACTCCTGGCAGCACCTCACCAAGAATTTTCCAGGCAAGATGATTGTCAAAGTATCTGAAAACAGAATAGGGCTTCTCTGAGCTGGAGCAGGAGGTGTAAATGTTTGCACCTGCGTGGTGTAAATGTTGGCCTGAGTCTGTCTGCAGTTTACTTTAATTGTACCATATTGCTGTAGTTTGGATCTGGAGTATCTCCCGAAGACCCATGTGTTAAAGACTTGGTTGCCCACCTGTGACACTCTTAGGAGGTGGTAGAACCTTAGGGGGTGGGGCTAGGTGAGAGGAAGTTAGGCATTGGGGGTGTGCCCTTGAGGAGCCCCAGCTCCTTTCTCTCTTTTCACTTCCCAGCTGCTATGAGGTGACGAGGTCTCCTCTGCTATGTGCTGCCATCTATGACATCCTGTGCTGCTACAGGCCCAAAACATCAGGGCCAAGTGACCACAGACTAAAACCTCTGAGACGGTGGACCAAAATAAACCTTTCCTCCTCCTAGGTTGATAATTGCAGGTATTTTCTCATAGTGATAAAAAGCTGACTAATACAAATACCATCTTATAGACAGTTGTGAGGAGAGAGAAGGGACTATAGTCCTCACCTACCACTAACCCCCAGAGACGCCCTCCAAACACTGGCAACTGTCATTTCTGCTCCTGTGTGTGTGGTCTTGCTATGTTCCTACTCTAACCTATGATTCATTTGCAAATAGACATTCTGAGAAACACAAACCTATGAACTCTCAAACTGAATTCCCCATCTTTTCCCCTGATGACTCTCTATCCTGACCTGATTCTCATGTTCCTAGACACAGTAATGTTGTTCCTCTATTCTATAAGTACAAACAGTGGGAATTGTCTGGACTTGTGCCTCTCTCTCTCTTCCAAGGTCACGCCACTTCCCATACAGACATCTTTATAAACGACATTTATCTAGCCCTGTCAAACCTTCTAGAAACTTCTCTTTCATATGTCCCTCATGTGACCCCAGGTGGTCAAGGCTAGACCACCAAACAACCATACAGTTTCCCGTCCAATCTGTCTGTCCATCCTTCCTCTCATCTCTGCTGAGTTGCTTAAAGACTACAATTTCACCAGTCACCATTCCTACAGAATAAAACCCTCTGTGACTCCCCTTCCTTAATTATCCTCAACTTGACTATTTAGACTTTTAGTATTACGTCATTTCTCTCCGTTAGAATCTCTTCTCAGTTTTCTTCACTCATATAAATCCTTTTCACCCATAATTTCCAATTTGATTTATGATCCCCACTCCAGTTTCCACCTTTAAATTCATATACTGTAATCACTTTCTATTTTTATATTGCTGGTGTTCAATCGTGTAGCTCCCCTTGGACTTGGTTCCTGGCCTTTTGCATCCCAGGATGCCTTCCACATTCATAAGTTACTCATTATTCATTCAGAAGATATTTACTAAAGATATACCACATGCTGGTATGTGAGGTGTGGCTTTCTGAGACAAGTTTTGATTCTATGTGATCTAATTCCAGATCCATGCAATTCATACTTACATTCATGTGATTCTTCAAATGCTGGCAGTGCTCAACTTTGGGTATCTGGAGGGCATGTCTTATAAAGTTCCAAGCTTTCTGTTCTAGGGCAGCTGTCATTTCCCTCATGTGTTCATAAGCCCCTGCAATTCATATGACAGAGACATATGAACATGACAGGTCCCTTGTGGCCAGTTTGTCTCCATGAACTCAAGAGCCAAGCACATTCAGGAGAACTTCCAACTTCCCCTCGACAGCATTTTGACTTTGCACTGGCTATCCTGAGTCAGCATTATCCTAGGGAATATAAAATAAAAGGAAGGCAAAAATAACAATGTCAGAAATTCATTCCAAAGCACAGCTGGTCTAGCATGTTGTTATATAGTCTTTATAAAACTACAATTAACAGTCATAGGCAGCTTCAAAACTATAAAAATATTTCATATATAATAAATATTATAATTATTTTATGAATGGCATTATAATGATGTCATTCAGTGTTTTAATATTGTTAACATTAACACTATTTATTGTTTATTGAATGTCAGGTACTTTGAATATATTATATGGTGTTATTCATCCCCACAAATCTGTGAGGCAAGCCTTAGTGTTCTTATTTTACAGGTAAGACAACTGAAGTTCACGGAGTCTAAGAAACACAGTCACAAAAATTCTACAGCTAGCAATAGATGGAGCCAGAATTCAAACTCCATATCTGACCTCATGTTCCTTCTAAATTATAATCATTGTTACCTACAGCAATGTAGTATATTCACACTGAATATACATTGAAGTTCAATGTAATCATGATTCATTTGGAGTATTTATTGCCTTAGTGATCAATAAGGTTGGTTCATGAAAGTAAATTATATTATAATATAACACAAGCTTCTTTTACCAAATACCTTTCTAGACCACCAGTGGTGACTTACATGGAACATATTAAATGCTATATTATTTATTTATCATGATCATGATATTAAACAAAACATTAATCTGTCTTAAGTCAATCTACAAGTCACATATGCAAATATTGATTCCTATAATTGTTTGTATCTCCTTTTCAACTTATTAAATGTTATTATTGGGGCTGGAGTGTGGCTCGGCTGTTACAGCGCTTGCCCAGCATGCACGAGTATGCAGGTTCAAACCCCAGCACTACAAACACAACAAAGTCTTGGAGCAACGAAAGCCACATGAAAAACTAAATAAAAAATTGTTTCTCTCTTTCTCTTTCACTGTCCCTCTCTCTTTAAAAAAAAAATGTTATTATTGTTTATAAATGGAAAGTCTAGATCTAGACGCATTATATCAACAAGGCTTGTCTTTGATGTTTTTTAAAATGTTTAAATTGATATCTATATATCTATGTATGTATGCACACAAATCATATCTATTGCTCAATTAGTTCCACATGGTTATATATGTGTAATTACTACCAAATCAATTTAGAGAGCATTTCCAGGGCCTCAGAAGAATTCTTTGTACCCTTTACCAATCAATGCACCCTCAGAAACTCCTAGTTGGACTTCTATTACCATAAAAGCAACGGAAAACTTTTGTCTGACTCTTCATCCGAAGGGATAAATGCCGGAAAATAGTCAAATGATGTTGTTGTTGACATTCCAATTTCCAGTTTCATCCAGCATTCTATTGCCAATAAATGTAGAACTTGCAAAAACAAACCTTGTCAATCTAGAATTCTATACATCATGAAAATAACCTTCAAAAATAATAATGAGGTGCTGGAGTGGTTGCTCAGTGATTACGGCGCTTCCCTGGCATGCGCACATACACAAGTTCGAATCCAAGCACCATGTGCACAATGAAGATTCAGAGCAACAAAAGTCACAGGAGAAACTAAATAAAATTGATTCTCTCTTTCTCTCTCTCTCTCACTCTCACTGTCCCTTAATCTTGTAAAAAAAATGAGTGTCAGGAGAATGATGACAAGTGACATCCTGGAAAATACTGTGGAAGAGAATATTAGATAAAAGTTAAGGAAATCTGAGTAAAGTATAGGCTTCAGTTAATAATAATATAGCAATAATAATAATAATGTGCTAATAATGGTTAATTACTTGTAACAAAATAATTGTTAATTATTTGTAACAAAACTATGACAAATTAACACCTTATATTAGTATTAGTAATTATATTAATAGTATTAGTAAACATTTTAATATAAGGTGTTAATAACTGAGAAAATTAAGTATGGTATATTGGGAACTCTACACTATTTTTGCAATTTTTCTGTAAATGTAAAAATTGTTATGAAAACAAAAGTTTATTAAAAAGTTTAAAAAGACATTGCAGATAAATAAAAGCTAATAAAATGCATTATCTTTCACACCCAAGCAACAAAAGGTGTTAAAAGAAGTTCTTCAGATGCAATGAAGCATAGAACTTCAGGGAAGAATTAAGATCACCAGAAAAGATAAATGTATAAGTAGATCTGAAAAATATTAAGACAATAATAATATTTTCATGTGAGGTCTATAACATGCAAAGTAAAATACATGACAATCACAGGAGTGAAAAGAGGATTAGTGGAGTTAAATGGTTATGAAGTTTTTGCATTGTTCAGGAACACTTCATTGCTGGTAGGAAAAGGATACTGATAATGTGTGACATACAGTACCATTCAGCTTATTTCAATTATTATGTGTGGTTGCTTGGAACAACAGCTGAACAAAGGCTGCTTGCTTTATTTTTTCTCATTTTTTAAAATTTTATTATTTTTTTTCCCAGTGCTGGAGATTGAACACAGGGCCTTGGTCATGCTGGCCCTCTATCACTGAGCCATAGACCCAGCCTGAGGCTGCTGCATTTGACCATTACGATAGTAATGAAGACATTGAAGATTGTGCAACACACATGCTTTTTCTAGTGGTGCTAAAAACCTAGCAGAAATGAAATTATAAGCTCATTAATTTAAGTGTTAACCCAAGACATGGTCAGAGCACCAGAAAAATTCTACAGCAACCTTAAAATTTTTATTGATCATAGGCAAGGCAGACATGGTTACAATATTGGCAACTTGGCAGACCCAGAGACTTGGATTTGGAGAGGAAAAGAAGTTCTGTTGCCATAAGTATTTATTGTGAATTTTTTATCAGATTTGAACCCTACATGCTGGAAAGTTATATGTATAACCTCAGCAAATCTCCTAAGTTAAGGTTAAGATCATTCTTCCCTTGCTTAAAATTGTTTTGCAAGGAGATCTCTATTTTTCTCCAGACTCTTCCATGATGCTGCACTGCTCATGGATTGCCTTTAGATCAATAGTTAAAGTCAAATGCCAGCAAACCTCAAGGATAATTGGAAAGACAATATTCTTAGAAGACAGCTTATACACCCCCAAAATTTAAAGTTAGTGTTCATTTATATTGGAGAGAACTTGGGGAATGTATAGGATTGAATAATTTTTGGACCAATAGAAAACAGATGAACTTACTGATAGAAGTGCACTTACCCAACTTTGGGAAGTTAGTGTTCTAGTTTGCCTGGCTGCCGATGGCTCTGAATAGCCGCATGGCCTGTATCTAATGAGATCAAGATGCCAGAACTTCTCTGGTATAGCATGGAAGAAGGAATCCTGAAGCTCAGGGGGATGTAAATTTCTCAGTAAATTTATTATGGGCAACCTACCCCTGTGTAACCTGTGGGACTTTAGGTGATAGTCCATGATGGAATTTTAAAACCGTATCAGGGAGAGGAGAGTTCTGTGACTGCTGTCCTTCATAGGCAGAGGGGATGCTACCACTGAAATAAGTGTGCTACTTTCTGTGGGAATGATGGAACTCGAGAAACAGGGAACAGATGGCATCATGATGGATGCACTAACCATAAGGAATAGGGCAGTATGGCATTTAGAGTGCTTGGATGAGGATCTATGAGGTGGTTAATGGATCGTGATGCTTCTAGGAATGAAATGGTCTGCCTACCAAAATATTACTTCATCTGTATTATCAGAAAAATTGTAATCCCTAACTTCTGCTGCCACCATAGGAGGTGAAGAATGACCTTTCACCCAGTTCCCAAACACAGGCAGCTTGACAGACTCAGGCTTTTGGATTTCAGGGGAAAGCAGGTCCCATGGCCATCGCTGTTTCCATATTGTAAATCATTCTCCTCCCCTTTCCCCAAAAGAAACTATGGCCATTTAGTTTAGCAACAATGCACCAAGAAAAGGGGGGAAATCGGTAATACCAAAAGCTTTCAGAAGTTAGTAGAGGGCTGGAGCAGTGGCTCGGTGGCTGCAGCACTTGTCTGGCATGCTCAAGGATACGGGTTCAAACCCCAGCACCACATACACAACAAAGTGTCGGAGCAATGAAGGCCATATGAAAGACTAAATAAAATTGATTCCTTCTCCCTCTCTCTCTCTTATAAAAAAAAGGAGAAGTTATTAGACACCGGATTTGAGTTTACATTAGTTACTGTAATCCCAAAATTGCTCCGTGATCCACCGGTCAAAGTGAAAGGTTTGTGAAAGTCTGAGCTGATAAATTGAGTTTAGGTCTTAGTCTCAGACTAGTCCTAGAAGTACTGCTGTCCCACCCGTGTGGTTGTCTTTCCAGTGATGACATGCTGGAGGAGACATAATACCAGGGAACCTGTATCATTGTTTCCCTGACCTGGTGTAAGGACTATTGTGGTAGGAGAGGCCAAGTTGAAGATCCTGGGACATCCCTTTCTGCCAAAATAAGAATCCAAACAAAATTCCACAAGTACGAAGGAGCTGCAGAGATTAATTCCAGGATCAAAGACTTGAAAGATGCAGAGATAATGATTCCTATGTATCCCTTTTTAACCCCTTCCTTTTAAAAAAAATTTTCCCTGAGAAAAATCCATAAGATTATCATTAAGTTAAGAAAGTGGTATATCAATTACAGTAATATTCCAGATGAATGTGTGTATGCTGGAAAAATGTAATAAAACTCCTGGCACTTGTTATACAACTAATGATTTGATAAATGCTTTTTTTTCTATATTAGTTAGCAAACTAAATCAGAAGCATTTAGCTCTCACTTGGTAGGAATAGTAATATACCTTCACTATCTTTCATCAAGGCTGTCACCTCTCCTGTTCTCCATCATAACACTGTCTGTGCACAAGGTCCCGATGGTTTTGGTGTTCTCGAGAATATCATAATGCTTCCCTACTTTGGTAACATCATTCTGCCTGGACCTCATGAGGAGTATTTAAGATGCCTTAGAAAGACATGTTTTCTAAAGGGTGGAAGATAAATTCCATAAAAATTCATGGGCCTGCCACTCAATAAAATTTTAAATGTCCAGGAACTTATTGGTTAAAAAACAGTGCAATATTTTGGTGAAAATAAAAGATACATTAATTAATCTTGCTTAGTGGTACAATTTTTTTTCTTTCTTTTTTTGTTTTTTTTGGTACCAGAGATTGAACCCAGACCACTTAACCACTTAGTCACATCCCCAGACAGTTTTTATTTTTTTATTTTGAGACCGAGTCTCACTAAGTTGCTTAGGGCTTCACTAAGTTGCTGAAGGTGGCCTTGAACTGTGATCCTCCCACCTCAGCCACCCAAACCACTGGGATTACAGGCATGCACTACCTTGTCAGCCGTGGTACAATTCTTAATGGGCTTCTACAACTTGAAGGCAGTAAGTCCCTTGTTTGACTTTACCAGTTCAAATTATTTTCTGAGTTGCCTGGAAGATGACTAATTTAGTTTGTCCAGACCATCGTACTCTGCAATTCAGATCTTCCCAACTTGCAGATCTTACAGTGCTTCAAGAGTATTGCAAATTAGGATGCTATATAGGCCCTATGGGAAGCCACAATAGAATAATCTTGTACAGACCCCTAAATTTTGGAATACAGTTGTGACATTTTGTTGATAATTCTTTTCCTTCTGAAAAAAAGCTTTCAGCTTCCTATTTAGTTCTAGAAGAGACTAAATACTTAAGTATAGGACATCAAATGACTATGTTCCAAAGCCACTCAAACTGGGGTGTTTTATGACCCACCAAGCTGTAAATTAGGGTGGGCACGAAAGTAATCCATCATGAAGTAGCAGCGGTATGCATAGGTTTGAGCTCACGCTGTTTTGGAAGGTTGAAGGAAAATGCTTGAACAGGTAGGTATCTTAGACTCCCTTCCCTTAGTATGTCATCCCTTCTCCCTCAATCCATTCCTATGAGCAGTCCCTGAAGGAAGAAAACACTTTGGCCCATTTTACATATAAATCTACATGATCTGCTGTTTCCAGCTGAGAATTACAGCTGTCACACTGAAGTTCCACTTTAGGGTGGTTTGAGAGTGGAAAAGGGATCTTTCAATGAAAAAAAAAACATGTATCTAGAATTTGGGTTATCCAGTTGCTTTTGAACAAGAGGCAGTGGCAAGGTTGCTCAACTGATCAAAGGCTTAGAAAGAATAAGTTTGACTACAAGGAGGAATTTGGAAGAGGAGATTGAATTGCCTAGAATGACTAAGGAATATATCACCTGGTGATTGCACACTTTGAAATGAGTAGGAATGGACTTTGAAATCATTGATGTCACCCTCTTTCCATCTCCCCTTCTTGGGAGGGTGGGAGAGTTCATGTACATTAATTGTAGAAGTGTGCAGTTGATATTGTTTGGGGAATAAAATGGGTAGGAGTGTGGGAGCAGACGCTGAGGAGCCTAAGAGGTGAACAGGGCCAGTGGTTCATTTGTCCTCTGACCCAGTTCCCACCCTTCCCCTGCTTTGTTTCTTAAGCAAGTGACTCTGGCAAGTGACATTTCTAAGTTTCTTTTATAAATAATCCCAGTTGGGTCAGCCAGTGGTGGGACTGGTGGAAGATTAAGACCACCACAGGAGGAGAGAGACAGCATTTCTCCCTGTCCACCTATTCCAGGCAGCATTTCCAGCAGGGCCTGCTTTTCTGTGAGCTCATCTCTAGCCTTGTAGCTTTCCTTATCATTCCTGCCCCAGTCACAGGACTGATTGCTTATTTTATTATTAATTTTGGTTGCCTCCCATTCTGCCTTTGACTTTTGGGCTCCTTGCGTCTCCGTGGATGGAGTCCTGTATTAAACTCCTTCTATTGAGCTTTCTGGCATGGGCTCTGTGTTCCTGACTAGAGCCTGGCTGAGCCACATTACTCCTCAGTGAATTCTACTTCTTCCTCTGCACAATTTCCTCAACTGTGTGCTGTTTCACTGAGGGCAATGTCAATATCAAAACACGCTCTTAGATTTATTGATTCTATATTGACATTTTGCCTCTCAATTCCTTATCAAAGCTAAACTGATGAGTAAGGACCAGCAGGCTTTCTTGGTTAAGTTCTCTCTAGTTAAAAGAATTGATCATCTACATCTCTGCCATTTTCTCTACCTCTTAGAAACAATATAAGTCATCTATTGCTGCATAACTAATTATGCCAAAACATAGCAGCTTAAAATAATAAATGTCTATTGTCTTACACTTTGTCTAAGGGTCGAATCTGAGAGCAGCTTGCCTGGGTGATTCTAACTCAGGATCTCTCAGGAGTCTAGCTGATTGGCAAGACTGGAATCATCTAGAAGCTCGACTTGGGTTAGATGATCTGCTCATAAACTTTGCTACTGGCAGGAGTCTTTGGTTTCTAGCCACCTGAGTTTCTGCTCAAATGCAGATTCCCTTTTCCAGTGACAGCTGAGAGAAACAGAAAGAGAGGTGAAAAGCTTGAGTAATTTATAACCTAATCTCAGAAGTGACCCACCATTACCTCTACACTATTCTTTTGGCCTCTTAGACCAATCGTAGCACCATATAGGGAGATGGGCAGCTGAACAAGGCAGTCATACCAGGAATTGGGGGACATCTGGGAGGCTGCTTCCCAAGGAAACCTGTTATCAAGAAAGAGCAATTGTCAAACCTTTCTCACATCATACATAATTTTAAATCAAGAAAGCTGAGGCTAAGAGGGGAAGAAGAAACGTGGAATATGATTTGATGTTAAAATAATCATGTTGATGTTGTTCATTAACAACTCTACCAATATTTTTCAACCTTCCAAAATATTTTTTGCTAGAATTTATCATTTTCAAAGCCTAATTTTATATTCATCATTTTATTGGTGACTCACAAAACTGTGAACTTGGCCACAATTAATTCTTTTTCAATATCACGAATAAGGCCAGGTAGACATTTTTCTTTATCTCTCATAGATGAGAAAGACCTTGCCTGCCAACAGTGCTCAGAAGGAGTGAGGAGAATTCTGGGTTTCTGACTCCTAAGCTGACAGTCTCTTTACTACACTTTGCTACTTTATCTTTGAAATGTAAACAGATTCTAAATTCGTTTGGTTTTTGTTTTAAAACAACGCCCCTTGAAGGATCTGAGGTGGTTATTTTTACTGGTGTAAAACCACTAATGTAAAATAAGACTTGTAATTGGCCTCATGGATTGTCTCTCGAAGGTAATAGTTAAAGTGGTTATCTCCCTTTTAAGAGGGCCACTCTGTGTACTTAGCAGATCCACATAATTTATTCTAAGAGGTCTAAGGGGATTTTCATTTTCAGGTTTCCTTTACTCTGAGGCCTTTTAAGCTAAGAGACTAATCACTCTGCATTACGGTAAGCTTCAAGTCAAGAATGGAAGGTTTTCTATACTTGCCATTCCCAACCCAACAAGTTAGTTTTCTGCGTGTGTTTGTTTCAGTTTTTTTGTTTGGTAGTATATGGCCTTTTTACTTACCACCATAACTTGCTTGGTTAAATGAAGTTAACTATTTGAGAACATTCAAGATAGTCCTTTTTCAAGCAAAAAGTAGCATTATTAAATTTCATCAACAGGGCTGGGGTTGTAGCTCAATGGTAGAGCGCTTGCTTAGCCTACAAGAGACCATGCATCATATCCCCAGCATTGCAAATAAATAAATTTCATCTACTCGAAGATCTCTTTACCCGAAAAAAAAATCTGCTAATTTTAATGAAAATAAAAATGCCCATCAAGGCCCAATTTGAAGCAAATAAATTAGCAACAAGTGAGTAGTTTTTCAAGATGCCCCAGACCTCTATGTAGCCTCTCAACAAAAGGCTTGCTTCCACATACCTCTCCATTCCCCAATGGGTCATCTCTTTTGCTACCACAGGGGCAGAGAGCACTGATGGTCCTGGCTCATATGACCATGTGCACAGATTGAGTCAGAAAACTGACTTTGAATCATTGGCAAGCAGTACTTTTCCACTCATGTGATCCAGTGCCACAAGCAGTTTGAACAGCACTTCTAACACACCACACTTTATGTGTTAGTCAGTTTTTTGTGGCTGTGACAAAATACCCAAGAAAAACAACCTAAAGGAAGAAGGACTTACTTTGGTTCAGTTTCTGAGGTTTCAGTCCACAGTTCGCTGGTTCCATTATTGTGGGCCTGAGTTGAGGCAGAACATCATGGCAAAGGGTGTGGCAAAGAAAAACCATTCTGCTCATGGCAGTTGGGAAACAAGAGAGAGGAAGGGACCAGGGGCAAGGTATAATCCCCAAGGACATACCCCCAGGGACCCATCCTCTTCAGCTAGGTTTCACCTCCTACAGTTTGCATCATCTTCCAATAGTCCATTCAGCTACGAATCCCTCAATGGATTAATCCACTGATTAGGTCAGAGCCCTCATGACTCAGTCATTTTCCAAAATCTCTACCTCTGGATGTTGCTGCTTTGGGGACCAAGGTTTCAACACACAAGCCTTTTGCGGATACTCCAGATCCAGATCATAACACTTCACAAGGCAGATTCCCACTCAGAGCAGGGCAAGAGTCTTCTACTTCTGAAGCTCCTCTGTCTCCATCCTTCAAAGGCTCCTGGTTGTTTGCTTCTTGCTGGAACCACACTCTGTAAGCTCCGAAGTTTCATTTTTTTGTGTTTGATTCTTTTGTTATCTGTTCGTTTTGCTTTGCTTTGCAGTACTGGGGGTCGACCCCAGAGCCTTGTGCATAGTAGGCAAGCACTCTACCCCTGAGCTATATCCTCAGCCCTCTCTTTTCTTAGCTCTGCTATAAAAGGTATATATCTTTTGAAAGTTAATTCTTCTGAAGTTTACTATATTTGGGGTAAAAAAAAAATATCAAAACTTCAAGATGAACAGCCATCCAGGAAAGGAAGGAATGGAAGGAGAAAGGACGTAATGAAAAGGTTTAATGTGTGTATGTGTGTGTGTGTGTATGGGTTACACTTTATTTTTTCATTATTTTTAACAAGATTTTATTTTTCATCATAGTTTTACATATTGAAGGGTTTTATGGGGTTTATAAAAAGAATCTATTTGCTTCTCTATGGGGAACATTAACCCGGTCCCTGCTCTTTAAACCTATCTGTACCTTAACAGATCTGGCAATACATAAATGCAAGCTGAATTGGGACAGATGCAGAAAAGACTAGCTTGCTAGTAAATATGCCTAAGTCACTGCTTTCATGTAAAATCAGGAGACCAGAAGCAGCATTTACTACCTGGAGATTAATCAGCAAATAATGAATTCTTGGGCCATAATAAATAGGTGGTTAATGGCTTTTTAAAATGTGCTGTTAATCCTCTATTGAACAAAAAGCCACCAAAATTTCCTCAGCACCAAGGTCTCTTGATTGGCTGGTACCCAGTCCCCAAAGACTTTGTCACTGAATCTCTGTTAAAGCATACAGATCAATGGTTCTCAAAAATGGTTAATGGTTAATGGTGGATTCCTATCCTCACCAAAATGATGCTAATTCAACAAGTGGGGTGCAGTGCCAGAGTTCATCTGAGGTTTTTGATATGGATTATCTCAAGAATGAGTGAAAAATTCTCCAAATGTGCCTTGCAGACCAACACCAACATACCTTGAAACTTTCTAAAATACAGAATCTTTGGACACAGATTTACAGAATCACACTCTGCATTTTAATAAGATCCCCAGGTACTCTGCCTTTTATGCAAATTAAAGTGAGAAATACTAAAGTAAAGTTAAGCAAACTTTGTCTGTAGAAAGCCAGCTAGTAAATATTTTAGACTTTGTAGGCCATTTGGCTTCTGTCACAGTTACTCCACTCTGCCATTTTAGTGCAAAAGCAGCCTATAATAAAACAGAGGTCTAATCCAGAATTGGTGGTGCATGCCTGTCATCCCAGGGACTTGGGAGGCTGAGGCAGGAGGATCACAAACTTGAAGCCAGCCTGGGAAATTTAGTGAGATCCTGTCTCAAAATTTAAAGATAAAAAATGAATGAATGGGGATGTAGCTCAAGGGTAAAGAGCCTATGAGTTTCATCTCCAGGTCTGCAAAATAAACAAACAAAACCCCAACACAAACAAATAAAAAGACCCCAGAAATCAGGGGTCTGCAAAGGATGATCCATGGGCCAAATCTGGCCATTCACCTAGTTTTATGCCCGATAGCCAAGAATTTTGGCATTCTTTTTTTTTTTATTAGAATATAGAAATACAGTTGAGGGAGAAACATTATCAAAACATTATCAATCATGCTTCAAAAACATAACTATGAGACAGATAGATGCGATATTTAAAAATTATACAAAATTCAAATTTCAGTGTCCACAATAAAATTGTATCAGAACACATTTATGTCCAATTGTTTAGGCATTGCTTTTGGCTCTTTTATGCTATAAAGGTAGAGGAGGATGATTATGACAGGAACTGTACAGCACGAAAAACCTAAACATTTGCCGTTTGGTCCTCTGCAGAAAAAGTTTACCAGCCTCTGCTGTAAAACTTTACTTGTGGACTCTGAAACATGAATATCATATAATTTCCACATGTCACAAAATATTCATTTTGATATTTTTCCCTCAACCATGTGAAAATGTAAAAACCATTTTCAACTCTCAGGATATACAACATCAGGTTCAACATCTGAAGCAACTAGTGTTCTTCAAAACTTCATTTGGAAAATGCAGTCCAAGTTTCATGAAAAGAATATATATATGCAAAATTTCATGAGTTAGAGTGAGGTTATGACTTCTGAAGATGCTCCTAGATTGAGAAGTTTGACATGCGATGATTTTGAAGATCCCTATTTTGGCACAGATATTTTATGTTCCTGCTACCTGCCCACCTTGTGCTTCATTCTCAGCATCTTCAATTCTTCTATTCCCATAGGGACACAGTTTGCTCCTACAGGAAATGAGGTTTGGAGCACAGGATCCACTGGTGACCCATTTTCACTAGCTGCCACTTATGATCATTATAGGGATTTTTGCATTGAGTGTTTTACCCAAGACTGTCCTTCTTGAGAGAGAGAGAGAGAGAGAGAGAGAGATTGAGAGAGATGGACAGTGAGAGAAAGAGAGAATCGATTTTATTTGGTTCTTCATGTGACTTTCATTGCTCTGACACTTCATTGTGTACATGGTGCTGGTGTTTGAACTCTGGTCCTCATGCATGCCAGGCAAGGGCAGCAAGCACTGACCCACTGCCCCAGCCCCTACCCCTGTCTTTTTAAAAGCTAGAAACTAAACATATTGGTGGGTAAAGACTTTCCTTCCCATCTTTCCCACCTCTCTGGTGGGCCATATAGCAATGCCCTCCCCATCACCATGTTCCCCCTCTTGTCAATAGTAATCTCATTTCTCCTTGATGAATTCATGCCCAGTCTGTACCCCACATGGCTCTGGAGGATTTCCTTGACTTCAAATTCCAGGAGTGGGGCACTGATTTGATTAGATCCTAAATCAGAGCCAACAAAACATAAAGAGGTATTTCCTGTACTTCTTTCTCTTCAAGTCTACTGAAGGAGAGAGATTTTTCTAATGGGCACACACAAGGAAGAATGGTGTTATGAGTCACATTGAAGCCATCTTGCCACTCCAGAGGAAAGCCTGCCTAAAAATAGCACCAAAACCAAGAAGTCAAGGACAAGGCACAGAGGAGTTCCTGAGTCATGAATCATTCGCTACCTGAAGCTATCTCTAAACTATTGAAGTGGATAAGCACAAAGATTCTTATTATTGTTCAAATCAGTTTGAAAAGAATTTTCCATTATTTACACTACAGAATCCTAATTGATACACACTTTGACTCAATCCATACCCCCTTCCTTAAAAATTTTGCTTCATATATGACACTTATATTTCATCTGACACATATAAATGTTGTCCCCTCTACCTCCCCCAAAAGAGTGAATGAAAGATGAAGATCTGTCACCCTTAAAATCCAAAGATGACTATTTTGGGACCCAGATGACCAGGAGCCCCTCCAAGAGTCAAATTTTTGTAGGCAAACAAGGACAAATTTTCTTCCGAGCTCAAGGCCAAATGAAACCATTGTGTGAAATTCAATTTCAATTCTCAGAGCAATCATATGGTTTTCATAATCAATAAAAAGCCTACATATATGTAAGCCATCACGCTGGAGAGGTATAGTTAGGAAACCAAAGACAGATAATGAGAAGGCTTCCTACCCCCAAGGATAGTTCATGTCAAAGGGACTCATGTCAAGTATTAATTTGAAGTCAGAGTTCAAAGATCTGACCAGCAGTGTGGCTTTGGGCATGTCACTCCCTGACCTAGGCTTCAATTTTCAATTTCTTCATCCATAACAAGGAGGTTGAGGTAGGTTTTAGTGACCTTTCTGGTCTTTTCTAACACTCTGAAATGTTGATCCCTTCTCTGTAGTAATCCATGCTGAGGACAGAGACCTCCAGCAGTGCCCTCTAGGCAAATGAGGTCTTGCAGGATGGTCGGTGATGAATTTTCTTTCCTCAAGTTGCAGGGCTTGACATGATCTTCCAGTATTCACCCTTATGAGAAACAAATCAGAAACCCTTCGTTCAGATTAAAGGTGTGATGGGAAATTATGGAAGTAACAGATTTCAAAGTAGAGTTTTTTGACTCATCTCAGAAGCTTCCTGGAGGAGGTGGGAAGTTCTTGTTTCTATTTTTGCTAGTTAAATTCCAAGTTAAATGTGTTCCCATAGGAAGATTGCAATAGAATAAGAAGACTAGGAATTCTGTAACGGTTGAAATGCAAATTTCCCCTCTCACCCCAACCCCAGGGGTCTTGAGTCCAGCATCTCTGGGTAGAACCAAGACATACACAGATTTTTAGGTGCTTTCAATTTCGGGAAACCTTGAACCACACATTGCAAAACTGCTGGGCTAAGAAATGTATTTTTTTCCAGATTGTTTAAAATAAACAATAATGCTTTCAAATAAACTCTGTAAAAATACTTCCAAGTTTTTGGTTCATTAGATTATAGCAAAAGCCCTACAAAGTAGATAATATTTATTATAAAGTAAAATTTGTGAAATTAATTTAAAATGAAATGGTGTATATAAGAACACCTACACAGGCTTTGACATGCATTAGGTCTCGCAAGTATACAAAATAAGAAGTGTGCAATCATTTTACAAAACCGTAAATGGTGGCCCAAAGGTCAGGGACTGATAGCCATGTTGACTGGTAGGGGCCAACAAGACTAGACGACTGCCAGCTACTGCACCCCCTTAGGTGCTTCCTTAGAAGCAAAGGAGCTGTCTGAATTTGTGTGTTTGTTTTCCTACTAACTCAGTGTGTTCCATCAGTTTCAAAGTGTTTTTAGAAATGCATAAGGGTACAGGATGAAGATGCTGGAGCACAGGGCCTTAAGAACTTTGGGAGAAAGGGAGACATTAGTTTAAGCCAATGTTCCACCACCCCTACTAGTTGTATGATTTATAGTAAGTTACATAATCTCTTTGAACCTTAGTTTCCTCATCTGTAAAATAGGGAAAATCAAATCAGATTACATAGCTAAGTTGCTTCAGCTGCTTCCTGGCACATACAAGCACTTGAAACACATTAATCATTATTATGAGCCATTCATTTTACATGCCAGAGGGTGAGAATCAATTCAAGAGCAGGGCTATGCTTTGGGGAAAACTGGAGAGCTAGAGCTAGTCCTGGCTAAATCTTACTTCTTGAGCCCAAGAAGTAAGAATCCCTATGCAGTCCACAAGGTTGGGCTGTGTGCCCAGCACATCCCACTTAAGGACCATTCACAAACATTCACTACTTAGAAGGTCACTTTAATAATTAGCCCTGCTTTGCTAATTATACTTTACTGATTAGGAACTACCTGACAATACTAGGTTGCTATGAGTGCTAGGTTGGTTTTCTTTTTTTCTTTTTCTTTTTTTTTTCAAAGCAGCCATCTGATAATAATGACTGATTTTGATGCTGGGCCTTTATCTTTAAATGGAAGGTCAGTAGGGCATTGTGCTGGAAATGCGAAGAGGAAACTGGAGGTCAGAAGATGTGGCTGGGTTTCATATCTACTTTCTTTAAGCCTAAACCTGAGCACCCTACATACACATAAATATGTTTTAGGATCAGGACACAGCTGATCCTAAACCACAAGTTTGTGGTTTGTAAACAACATTTTGCTAATAACAAAAAGTAAATATCCGGGGCTGGAGTGGAGGCTCAGTGGTTAAAAGCACTGGCCTGGGCAAGGACCTGGGTTCAAACCCCAGCACCACATACACAACTCAATGTTGAAGAAACAAAGGCCAGATGAAAAAATAAAAATAAAATTTGCTCTCTCGCTCTCTTTAAAAAAAAAAAAAAAAAAGCAAATTTCCTTTGCTTAAGGAGCACCTACTCTGATCAGGATTTTACATACACCATCTTATTTAATGTTCTCCGGAGTCTGATGACATGGGTGCCAGTATTCCATCTATCCTACAGCTAAGACAAATGAGACACACAGTGATAAATGGCTTATCCAAAGTCATACGGCTTGCAAATGCAAAGGTGAAATCTGAATCCAGGTAGTTGTGGGTAAACCCAGCAAATTTTTAATCCCTGAATTCTTTTTTTTTTTTGAAGCATTTAACCTTGGTCTCTCTCTCCCTCTTTCTTTTAAAATAAAAGGGAACTTTTAAAAAGCTAAATTCTAATGTTGAATGAGAATAGATAATGGGGTGGTCTGGATAATGGGCCCCTTTAATTACACCTGGAAGCTTAGCAGCAAAGATTAATGAGCATCCTCAAGGCTTTTAAAAGCAAAAGACTCCAAGGCTCACCTATGGGGTCAATTTCCTTATTTTCAGGGAAAACTGGAAAGTGGGGGTGTGAATACAAATGGGAACTATCTGGTGCTTATTTCCAATGCCCTTTTTACATAAAGCTTAATTGAGGCTCACACCCAGAACCCATGGAAACCTTGGGCCAGCACACTAAAGCGTTATCCTGCTCTCAGGTCTCGATCTGCGTTGCAGAAGGTCTGCTTCTTCTTTCGCTAAACTCTACTCCTTTTACTCTTCTTCCCTTCCGTAATTATCCATGTATTTCATTTTTCAAATTGTCATGAAACATGAACCCAGAAATTGGCTCTGAGTTACTGGGTATAACTGCTAACATTAAAACGAGCTATTTTTGGCTGCAGAAATCTGCAGCCGGCCCAAATCCCATTTTCCAGCAGACGTCATTCGTCGTCATCCTAAAACTCCTGTTCCATTTCAATGTGATCATAGTAGTTACAGCATTTATTCTTATTAGAGCCTCCGTATGACACTTAAGATGCCTCGTCTTGCTTAATCTTCTCCATCTTTAGTTAAATTCTATCCAAACTCATTTTTCAGATGAAGAAACTAAAGTTGTGAAAAGTTTAGGGATTGTTCCCCAACTGCACAAAGCGGGTAAACGTCGGATGGAGAACTAAGGAATAAATTTCTAATAAAATATCCGCCTGAAAAGGTTGGGTTGAGACCGCCCATGCCGCCGCCAGACCCGGTGCGTCCTCCTTTCTCATAATACCCCAGAAACGCTGCAGCTGCGGCCCCGACCGGCTGCGGTCTCGGGACCCCACCCCCACTCTGCCCTGTGCTAATGGGGGTAAAGCTCGGCCGGCGCCATCCTGCAAGCCGAGTCTGATAATAGTCCTGATTAAATGGCGGGGCAGCCAGAGGAAGGCCCCCGCCGCCGCCAGCGCCACCGTCACCACGCCGACGAAGCTCGGACCCGCAGTGGCTGGGGCTCTAACTCGGCGTCTGCATCTCAGCTACAGGGCTGGCGGCAGCCGGAGCCCCGGACACAGCCTCAGGCCTCGGGTCCGGGGTGAGAGGCCGCGCAGGTCGGAGGGGACCCGGGCACCGGAGGTCAAGATCATTTAGTCGCTCGCGGGGACCCACGACAGTGTCGAGATGGGGGAGGTTTAAGCTGACCTTAGAGCCTGGCATAAGGTGCCCTGGTCCGCTTAACTCTGGGCCGCTTGGATCTCTCCAAGGTGAAGGTTTGGAATCATGGAAGGATACTAAGGATGAAGTGGATTGCGGATGAAGTGGATTGCGGGTGTGGGGAAAGCCAAGGAATCCCAGACCCAATTCTTGAGTGATACCACGCCTTGTAAGCTCCTGACTCGGGGTGTCCGCACCCTTCCGTGGCAGAGGAAGAGTCTGCCGCCTGCGATCTCATCGCCCTAATTAAGACAGCCGCTTACCAAGCGCTCAGCCGGCGCCTGGTTCTTTGCAAGAGGCGTTGCATATCATATTATACGATTAATCTGCACAGCCTTTTTGATGAGTTCCACACCCTGCACACGTCCTCCGCTTTCACAATTACAGAAACTAGGGCTCAAAGCAGTACAGACAGGACAGGGTCACTTGACCAGCAAAGAACAAAGCTGACTTCAGACCCTGGCAATCAGCTTTCTCTTCCAACACTCAGCAATATGCGGAGACTGCCAGTGCTTCGGGAAGAGGTGCCCTGCTAGCCAGCAGGCCTTGTGGAAGCGAGCACCCTAGGCAAGGATTCCGCAGGGAACGCTTTCGCCAGTGCGGGATGTCCCCTCTCCCAGCCCCACTTCTCCCAATCCTATCTCCGTAGTTTTTGCCGCCCCAGCCCTAGGTGCAGATTACTAAATAATGCCTTTTAGAAAAGAAAACCATTTTCAAATTTCGACTGGACCACCGGTTCACGTGCGACTGCGAAAGACTTGGCTCGACCTCTGCTTTGCCGGCTGGGAATGTGGACGCTGGACATGCGAATAGTAGTTGCCCACATTTGGCCAAATTCTTAGGTTCCCTAGGGCAGTAAGCAGATATGCTCCAGTTTCCGGACTGAGACTGCTACTTACAAACAGACCAAGAAAATCCAGCTCCTTCCTCCCAACTGCTTCTTCCACAACAGCAAATCTACCAAATGTTAGAAATCAAATGGAGTGGAGGTTAATACTGAGTAATAAACAGATATAGGTCACACATACCAGGGTCTCCACCCTGAAACTATCCCCGTGCTCTTGAACAAGTATTACTTAGCCTTCTCAGCCTCATTTTCTGCAACTTTTAAATGCACATAATGATGCCACCTGACTTGTAATCAAGATTATACATATTTCATGGCATGTCTCTGGTGCAAAGCCTGGGGCATACTGGAAAAGATGCTCTCTGTAATGAATTGAAAAGCTGACCCCAGACTTAAAATGTACACAAATGTCCTCAAAGAAGGAATTGAGTTAATGGACAAAAATCAATCAATCAATCTAACAGCCAGATTGTGGGTCTTCAACCATTCTAGCCAGGATTGTCACAGCATCTGGAGGGAGCCTACTGGCTCCCACTGGACACCACTGTGTTTCTCCCCTCCCCTCCCCCACCCCAGCTCCTGAAATCCCACACACAGGCAGAGAGAAGGCTGTTTCTCAGACCCTTTAAAGACCTGGTTGAAATTGTGACTTTTAAACACATCTCCTTGATCAGATATGATTTATATCATTTTTGAGTTGAGAAGGAGCTTCTTCTCAGGGTTGGCAAATAGTAATGCATGTGAAATCTTTGCTCTTACACTGACATGGCTTCATTTAAACTTCACACTAAACTCATTGATATAGGTAGTCTCATCAGTAACCATATTTCACAGGTGTGGAAAAGACTGAAGCACAGCCTGGCACCAGACCCCAACACTTCCTTTGCAAGGGTTTCTATTAAAGTTGTTTATCTGCCTTATGTGTATTTAATATTGTCATTTCCTCATCCTGAGTTCTTTTGGCAAAACATTGAGGAAAATGTAAAGTTCTTTTTTCCATACTGATGCTTTTAAAATACATCTCCAAGCTAGGTTTTGAACCCTGGATGGGCCAGGATCATATGCAAATTGTAGCACCCCATCCCACCTCAACAAGCCAGTGTCTAGCCCAGTATGAATGAATAGCCACAAACATTGAATTTTCTAAGTCTGCCCCTCCTTTCCTGGAATCTTTATCATAATTTCTGTGTTTTGTATGTGTATTCATGTTCATTATCAGTGTCTTTCCCCAGACTGAGTCTTGTTAGGCAGAAATTTTAGCATTCTAATCATTGTTCTATTCCCCAGGTCTTGCACAGTATCCAGCCCAGATTAAGAACTAGGTAATAGGGCTGGAGTGGTGGCTCAGGGGTTTCAGCACTTGCCTGGCAAGCACGAGGACCCGGGTTCAAACCCCAGCACCACTTACACAACTAAGTGTTGGAACAACTAAGGCCATGTGAAAAACTAAATAAAGCTGTTTCTCTCTTTCTCTCTCACTGTCCCTCTCTCTTAAAAAAAAAACTAGGTAATATTGGTGAATGAACAAATACACTGCATTCTTCATCTTTTATTAGATACATACATCTGTGTTCTTTTACATAGTATATGCTTCAAGTTGTCTGTAGCACATCAATATTTTTGAAATGGCATCTAAACCCTTAACTGGTGAATTTTTCCACTGCTGGAAATCATATGAGTTTCAATCCATGGTTTCTGGAGTGGCATGGACTTAAGTGGGAGTTGGTGGCAGAGACCTTGAAGGACTACTTCCTGCAAAGTCTTCACCTTGATCTCCCAAAACCTCCTGAGAGATGTGGATAGATTGTCACCAGACAGCTTGCTCTGGCTCCTGAAGATCAAAGATGGCGAGTGACTGGAAAATGTATGAAGAGGCACTGTCATCACCAGAAGGAAGAGTACATAAGTTTTTGGAAGGAAGCTGGGTCAACTTCCAAAAAGTACACCATCGTTACAAATTCAGCTGTGTGACATATCCAAAACAGGCACTACTTTGCGTGGGGAAGAGCGCTAGTAAGACACCTGTGGTTGCTCTTCTAAGAAAGTTCTCATTTAGCTTGAGTTTGTTCATTTTTAAGCATCTCAGAAACTGTGCTCATAAAGGACCCTCCGGCTGCCTGTCTGCAGCTTGAGCTATCCATTCCGGTCGGACCTGAATCTGGTCAAAAGATCCTTCATCCCAAATCACGCAATGCGTGCTCTGGCCTATTTTCTTCCCATCTTGAGGGGTCCTGCTTAGTAGGCTTGTAGTGCACGCCCCAGTGGCAGAAGCAAGGCTTTCAAAGCTATGTATTTTCGTTGGAGTTCCTGCTCCACTACTTATTATCGGTGTGATTTCAATCCAATTCTTAACCCTTCTTGACAGTCCTGGGACCAAATGAGAGCCCAAAATTTAGAAGAGAGCCAAGAAAACTCAATAATCAAGAAAATATTTTAATTAAATAATGTTAAATATCGGAATTCATGCAAAAAATCAGTGTAAGATACCTAAATTTTAAATAGCACCCATCACGCTGGGCTACTGGGAGAGGGGAGGGCTGCGATGGGCCAAGAGGAGGGCTGGAGAAGGACTGTGGTAGCACGGGTGAAGAACGAAGAGGAGGTTGGGGTGCAGGGGTTGGGGAGAATAGATCTGGGTACCAGTGCTACAGAGTCAGAAGAAAATTTGTTTCACACCTCTTGGTGCGAGTTTTGCACCCGACTCTAGCGCTCAGGTTCTTCCCTGGGCCAGCGGCAAACAGGGCTGGTTCTTGGGGTCTTGAGTTCTTTGGGGGTGATCAGGGATGCGAGTGGCCACCTGGAGGAGGGAAAGGGTAGCTGCTCTGAAGATTGTACTGTGAGCAGACTGTGAAACCTGGGTTCGGAAGCGGAGTAGAGTCAGAGTCTGCGATCCCGGACGGCCTGGAGGCGCTGAGCGGTTAGACCCGGCACAGGCCCGGGCCAGGCACAACGGGCAGCCTCGGTGGGGAGTGGCTCCCATAGCCTAGCAAAGGAGGTCCTCCGCAGCTTCTGGCCTCCCGAAGATAAGGTCGGGCTGGTTAACATCGCAGCCTGGCGGATTCCAGCTCTTTACGCCCAGACCACAGGGACCCTAGAGATGAATGAGTACTGTCTCAGGCTCACACTTCCTTTTCCTCGATGCCACAGCGAGTGTGAGATCCCGTGCCAAAATGTGCGCGTGCACACACATCACGGGGGACCATCTGAGGAAAACTTGAGCAACAGCCCTTGGGGAGCTGGCTCTCTGCTTTGGCCTTAGAGAACGAATTGGACAAAGGCATCTTGAGCGGTACGGCCCAGGGGCCACAGGAGTTGCCCGAGGTCTGGACATTCGGGTCACTTCTTGCAACCTGGGCGGCGACCGAGGCGCCTGCTTCTCCGCGACCACCGGGTTCGAGAAACAACACAACGGAGGTGTGCTGGAAAGCCGAACTTAGGGCTTTGCGGAGGAAAGACTCTGACACACCCCCTCGCCCAGCGGTGAAATCCGAGGCCCAGCTGCGCGCTCCTTTGCCGACTCGCGGCCGCGCGCTGCTTGCTCTCCAGCGCCTAGGGACGCTCTGCAGAGGCCCCGGAACGGCTGAAGTCCGGGAGTGCTCCGGGAATCTTTCCTGTTTTGTAAACCGAATTTATGCATCCAAAGGCACTGAGACCTGTTACACTGCTTTTCAAGCGTCTTCCGGAAAGAGCTGGAAGGAGATTGTGTACCGGATCTGGAGCCACCTTCTCTAATAGCTAAGAAGCGGACCTCTTCTCTCCTTTCCTGCGACCGCCGCCCAGGCGCAACACCGGCCTCGGCGCCTGCAAAGAGTGCCTGCTAAGGCAGTTGGCGAGATCTACCCTGACCGGTCCCAGCAGCTCCCAGAAAGGATTCTGCACTAGCACTCGTTAACCATTGGCCAAAAGCAGGAAATAAGATTTTTTTTTTCCTAGACAATTTTCGGGGTGGGCTAAACTAAGTTCTGAAGACTACGAATGAAAATTTAAAGGTATAACTTGTATAATAGCAGACGTCTTCCAGTCTTTCATATGACCAGACTCAGACGTGTAACAAAAATTTTACAATCCTAGCTTCTAAAGTTTACCAGCCTGTAAATAACAGTTCAATACCACCATGTGGCCTCACTTATCGATGAACATACCCAAACTGTCTACACAGCTGTACATGAGCAGGAGAGAGATTATGTCTCTGGGATCAAAAATTTGCAGTTAGGGGCTGGAGTGGTGGTTCAGCGGTTATGGTGCTTGCCCAGCTTGCGCGAGTTCGCGAGTTCAAACCCCAGCACCAGGTACACAGCAAAGTCTGGAAACAACGGAGATCACATGAAAAACTAAATAAAAATTGTTTCTCTCTCTCTCACACTCACTGTTCCTCTCTCTTAAAAATTTTTGCAGTTAAAAATTAAATATAATTAAAATGATGTATTGTACTTATGTAGGAGTAATTGTTGCTGTTACTTATGTGTTAGACATTTTAGATATGTTGTACATTATTTCATTAACCTATAGAACTATCTGCCAGGTAGGAATGAATTATTGGCCCTATTTTAATGTAGATAATGAAACTGAACTTTGAGAGGTTTAAATAACCCACAAAAGTCTCAAAGCTAATGCTTGTTAAACCCAGTATTCAAAGACTTCTCCAATTCCAATGCACTTTCCCAGATCCAAAGCAGCCCCCAGGTCTGTCATCAGCCTGGGGAGGGTCTCTGGGGACCTGTTAATGTGATTGCTTTGCTTCAACCCACTGGGTGGTTTTACCTGTTAACCTGTGCCAAGAGTGGGATTTCAAGGGACCATAGAACACAGAATCTTCTGCTTAGGGAGATCTTTTAATCACCCTTTGACAGCACTTCTCTGCCAAGCTTTGGTTCCCCATTTTTTTAGCACCATATTGATTCTCAAAGGCAATAAATCTAAGAAGAGGAACAGTGTGCCCCTGATAATAATGTTGCAGCATGTTTTACTGCCGAGGTTTCAACACCAACAAGATGCATAGCTTAGGGACACCCAAATGGCTTACCTTTTGCGCCCAGATTTGTTTCAAGCAGACTTTTCAATTCCTCTGTTTTGCTGCCTCTCTCCTCCAGCTCACTCCACCTTTCTTGCTTTCTGTGTTACTTTTAGTAGAATGTAGTTAGCATTTCCTGCCCATAAGAAACAGGCTAAAGTTGCACAAGGCACTCGGAAAGGAGGTGGAAACTGAGTCCATTCACCTTTCCCTTGCTTCTTCGGTTTTTCTGAACATTTCCCTCCTTATTAGTCAAACTCCAGTGTGAGCCATTAAGGCACACAAGACACGCGGCTTTCCCTCTATATAGAAAGGCAATTAAAAATATTTTTTATTGAGGTAAAATTTCACACCAAGGTTTTGAAAACAAACCCAGCCAACGAAATTTTCTACACCCTATTAAAGTTATGTATCAAAGTCTAGCATTTGAAACAATAAACTAGTACGTGCCTTACATTCAGAAGAAGAAATGTCACCTTAAGAGGGTGCTGTATTTGGGAGGGGAAAGAGTGTGTGGGGTGGTACAGTATTTTGTTTATTTTTGTTTTATTTCCTTTGTTTCAAGACTGGGTCTAAATTACCCAGGTTGGTCTCAGACTTGTGATCCTCCTGCCTGAGTTTCTGCCTTAGCTGCTGCCTCCACCTCAAGAGCACTAGTATTACAGGTGTGCACCACCCTGCCCGACTTGGGGTGGTGACTTTAATAACCAAAAGATCTGGATTGGGTCTGTGTTGTCCAAAAACAGCAAAGCATTCAAGCATATTCAGACATATATAGGAGCATCCAGTCACAGCTGTAGGGCCATGATCATGACCCGATCCTGGAGTGTGAGCCCTGCACAAGGACCCTCTCTTTCTCTATCTAACGGGATTGAATAAGGCAGGGAAGGTAAGCAGCTCTGTCACGCTGAGACGCATTTTTTTCCTCCAAAGTAAACGGTGATGAATTAAAGGTGCGCCCCTTCCAGCACCAAAGTTTTACTAATTTCTCTCAGTTTTACACATTTTGCACTTGAGATTATATGCATAGTTTAGTCACTTTCATGCAGAACTTTGTTAAAAGTGTTGACACAAAATGACCGAGAGGCTTGAATCAGAACGTTTCCAGAACTCATCATTTTGTTTACATAAATGTTCTCAACAACTATTTCCACTTTCAGTTTTCCCTCATATCTTTACTTCAGGAGTTGGGGGAGCAGTAGAAAGAGGGAGTTGTTTTTCTTTATTCCTTTTCTTTTAAGACCTACCAAGAGGCTCCTAATCGCCAGACCGAGAGGCTGGAAAGGAGGACAAATATTTACATGTATAGTTTGAATGTGTGTGTCAGCCTGAGTTTACAGGGCTCCAAGAGAGGCGGATTACCCCGCGAATTCGGAGAATTTGAGTTATTCACGCTGAGCAAGGCCAACAGGACGCCCCCCACGAGGCGGGGGGAAGTTGTGGCTGCAACCGAGTTTGCAAAGGCCGACGGTTCCTCGTCCACCCAGGCTGGGCCTTGTAAAGGTCACACTCTCCCACTGCGCGTCGCGTGGTCCCCGCAGGGCTCCGTTCCCTGACCCTCGCCTTCCTGCAGACCGCCGCTGCCTTGCTTTCCACTGTTCCTCGCAGGAATAGATACCCAAGGCTAGAGGACCAACGCAGGCAGAAGTCATGGTTTTGAGTGCAGCATCCTTTGCCAATGCTCGCATCTCTCCCTCAGCGATTCTTTTTCGGCGCTGTATTTCTTCAGCCCCACGGTCAAGGAAATAGAATTTGGGAACCTTTGAGTGAGGGTCCTAGTCCTAGGAGCTGTTCCAAGTATGGGTGCCCATTAGCCCCAGCTCAGTGGCACCGGTTTCCGGTCTATTTTGTTGCTCAACTTTTGGAACCTGGACAGCCAGTAAGAAACAGAATGGAAAAAGCGAGAATTCCCCGACGTTTCCTCCGGTCTGGGTTCCCCAACTCTCCCAGGTCCTAGGCCCAGATAAAAATGCCCTCTCCAGGCAGCGCACACCGCCCTCCCGCCCCAGAACTGCGAGATCAGAAGTGAGGGTCTGCAGTAGCTGTGTCATTCTGATGGCAGTACTCCTAGTAGTGAATCGGTGCGGGGACTCTGGGCCGGCTAGAGCGCACCGCCACGAGGGCGCCGCGCCCCAGGCGCGCCTACCCCGCCCGGCCCGCGGCCACGCCCCCGGCGGCAGAATCAGGAAGCGGTGACGTGAAACAGCGCTGACTGGCTGCGGGCCTCGGGGATAGCCACCGCCAGCAAATTAAGGCGCAGGGCAGCGAGTGCCCGGGCGCAGTGTCCGTCGCGCATTGCTGGGCTCTGCACGCCTGCAATCGGGCTCCCAGGTGCAGGCGCCCTCACAGCGCCACACGGCGGGTTGCCACCTCCCGGCCGTCTAGGACGCTCGGGTTGTAACAGGCAGGGGCAGGGAGGAAGAAAGCAGAGGGGGTGTCGCCGACCCCTGGGCTTTCTGCAGCTGATGTCCGTTTCCGGCTTTGGGCAGTCGGTGCTCCTGCCGAGGTCTGGGCACTTTGCGCACCTTCTTAAGTCTGCGGTTGTTTCTTTCCCTTCCTTTTCTGCTGGGTTGAAGTCTGTGCGGCTCTGGGGCTTTGCGGTGGGAAAGCGAGGAGGCCAGTGTGGAGCTCTGGGGAGTTTAGAGCTGATTCTTCTGAAGTCCCCGGCTCCGCTGTGACTGCACCTGGAAACTTTGCGCTGTGTTTCGGGTCTTTGTCTTCCTCGGGGAAATTTGGACCGCAGTTTGGTAGACCCTGTCCCTGGTCAGGACCGCGCGCCGGGGACCATGGAGTTCACTGCGTCGCCCAAGCCTCAGCTGTCCTCTCGGGCCAACGCTTTCTCCATCGCTGCGCTCATGTCTAGTGGCGGCTCCAAGGAGAAGGAGGCGGCGGAGAACACCATCAAACCCCTGGGTAAGTTGGACTGTCTGACTGTACGTGGTGGACAGGGGAGGTGAGTGCTGCGCATCCATCTGTCTCCTGCAAATCGCGAATCTGGCGGCCAGGGTGACCGTTTTTTCTGGGCTCGGGGCGCTTTGGACCCTCCGGCCCTGAGCAGTACGACTCAAGAGAGAGATTTTTTCCCCCTCTTCTCCGTCCAAGTTTTCTTTTGAGGCTTCACGGTCTGGTAAACACCAAAGGTATGGCATCTCCGGATTGGGCTAGTCTCTCTCCTTATTTATCTAGAATTCCTATGTCAAGTCAGTCAGGTTTAGGTTTGTTAGGATAAAAATATCCAAGGACAAATAATAATAAATCCCCTTTTTAAGACCACGGAATTTATGGGTGTGTGTAACACCTGCGTGTGCATTTGAAACTAAAGAGAAGTTAATCGATTTCACAAGAAACCAGTTTGGTTTTGTTTCTGCTCTGCCCGTGAGTAGACTAAACGGAGCCGGCTCCTTAACACCACTGTAAAGTGCTGTAGATTAAGCCGGTTTTCCTGGCATGAACCATTTTCTTTACAGAAGCTCCAGACTTATCAGTAAAACTCATTTTATAACTGTCATCATTTTCATTTGAGGTTGGCAAAAACATTAACCAGTAACTCTTTCCCAAATTCCTCAACTTTTAGTTACACTGTTTATTTAACAACTTTTGCCATTTATAGAAGTCACTAGGCTCAGAGTAAAGGGGAGTAAGACTTGTGTTCTTTGCACAAGTGAGTTGTTTGGGAAAGAAACTGCGCAGGATAAGTGTTTAAAAATCCCTTTTCAGTTGAGGGACAAAGAAGTGTTCTTATCATTCGTTCCTGTGTCCTCTGTAAATAAGCATCACCATCCAAATCACTACACTTTCACTTCAGTGAAAATAATTAAATAGCATACTTAAGGTATTTTCCTATTTTAACCCTCCCCAATTTTTCCTTTCTTCTCCCTGTCCTTCCCAGCTCCTTAGCACATCTGATTCAAAATAATCTTAAGGGGAAAGAGGAAATTTTAGCGATGTTTTAGCGATGAAAAACGAGGGGCTTGGGCAGGGAGGCTAGGGAACTAAAATTCTTGCAGCAATCAGAACCAAGGAAAATGAAACAGATCTTCAGGAAACAGCATGTCAAAAAGTCTCTCCTCTGAGGTCCTCCATCTCTTTCCCTGTTCTCCCCACCTACCTTCAAAATCCCTCAAAGAAATGGAGGCGATAAATGAAACCTCCATTATTTAGAAGGAACCGTAACTACCAATTGCAAAGTCATATTGGTGGGACTTTGCAACATTATTCATTCCCACTTTTTCAGGGGGAGCCTGAGTTCTTTATGAACACCCTTCTCATTCTGGTACCTAGCAGGAAAAGAGAATTTCAGGTTAAAACTCTTGACAGGTGTGTGGACAGTGAGCTGGGAAACATGCCAGCTCCAGTTGCACTGTCATTTCGACGTTACTTCTTTTATTGTTGTGAGAAAATCTATCTTCTATCTGAATTTCTAAATTTCAAACTGTAAAACCATTCACAGCCTTCATCAATTCCTCCACCCACCTCCTCCTACATACTCTCAAAATAAATATCCTCTTAGCTTTTGAGAAGAGCCCAGCAAGAACTGACAGGTGTCTCCCTCCCTTCCACTGGCCAGTTCAACAGCACAGTTAATGACTGTCAGCCAAGGATTCAAGCAAGAGAACACCCACAGGTTCAGTTAAGAGACAATGTGGTTGGTAAATTTTTGAAGCATTGTCCTGTATTTGCCCATTTAAACATATTAAGTCTATTTATAAGAACCACTAGAGCTTTTAAAGTAAGAATAATCAAATAAATTGTCATGCTGATTGTTTCAAATTCGAAGAAAGAGAACAAGGCCATCCCAGAATCTTCTTGTAATATTTTGAGAAACACATTCAAATGACATCTTTATAGGAATTAAGTAGTAACCTTAACATTTTTTTGTCCTCTGTTTCCCAGTCCAGATATACACCTTAAATATGGGGCTTAGGGATTTTGTCTCTTTCAGTTGTTGAAAAGGGGCTTAGGGATTTTGTCTCTTTCAGTTGTTGAAAAATAAGAAGAATGTTAATGCTACTACTTAAATTTCTATAAAGATGTCGTTTGAATGTGTTTCTCAAAATATTACAAGAAGATAAGATTCTGGGATGGCCTTGTTCCCTTTCTTTGAATTTGAAATAATCAGCACGACAATTTATTTGATTATTATTATTTTTTTTTAGAGAGAAGGACAGTGAGAGAGAGACAGAGAGAAATCAATTTTTATTGATTTGTTGCTCTGACACTTAGTTGTGTACATGGGTGCTGGGGTTTGAACCCGTGTACTTGCACATGCCAGGCAAGTACCGTAACCACGGAGCACTGCTCCAGCCCCTATTTGATTATTCTTAATTTAAAATACCTCCATGAGTCTGATGTTCATTGTATGAGAAGAAAATGCAAACATTCTTTATCCTGTTTGTCCCAGATGAAGGAGAAACACGAGAAGTAACAAAGCATTTTACGACATAAACATGTCATACATGCCCATATACCTGCGCAGACATACATTTAGAACTTGTTCCCAGTCCTTGAGGACACTTGGAATAGAGTTGTTTGGAGATCAGGTTCACATCACAGATTCAAGTAATTTCTTTTTTAAGGGATGGAAGATAATTGGGATAATTTCAAAAGTCCCCCTGCTTTCCATCAAAGTGACTTGTAGTCTTAGGCTCTTATCAGTGAGACAGGAGAACGTTTGGTTCATCCAGGGGTATGGTGAGGGACTTTTCCCACTTTAATTCCCTGCTAACCTAGGTTTGAGGCAGTTTTCCTCACTTCTAGAATTTTTCAGAGGAAAAAAAAATTACATACATCACCTCTCCAGCAATTGTTCTAAGACTGTTCCAAATAATGACCCAGAGTTCATAACTGTGCATCACTCATAAGATCTCTAGCCGAAAGGTTATTATAAAATTGTTCTGAACTAACCTAGAAAACTTAGAGCCAGACACAGAAACGGAATGACTGTTGTTATTATTATTATTAATTATTATTCGCAGTCCCACCTTTCTTCCAATCCCTTGTCCTTCTCTCATGGAGAAGGGGCTCCAGGGAAAAGAGAAAGTTCTTCTCTAAGTGGTGATTTCCCTTGATTTCCATGGAGAAGTCTCCTGGTTGTCAGAGGAAGGACTGGTACCACAATCCACAAGCTACAAAGTCTAGATTTTTGGATGCATAACATAGGAATATTTGTATTTTATCTTTCATGATCACTACCTTGCTCTCTCTTCACTGTTCATATTTTCCCCCCAAGTGGGTTTCAATAATACTGGTAACAAGTAGTTGTTCTAGAATTCACTCATTTGGTTTAGTAAGCAAGCAATGGGCATGTTATTCTATGGGAAATGCAGGAACATTTGGTCCAGTGATGTCTAGTATCCTGCAGTTTCTGGGTTTAACTATGCCAGGCTAAAATCTAGGTGCCTGTTTTGTATATGCCGTTCTTCCTGAATTTTTCCAGGTGTGACAGTGTCAGCTATCATTTTCTGTTCCCTTTGCCTCCAGAGCAATTCGTAGAGAAGTCCTCCTGCGCCCAGCCACTGGGTGAGCTGACCACCTTGGATGCCCACGGGGACTTTGGTGGAGGTAGTAGCAGCCCATCCTCCTCCTCTCTGTGCACTGAACCGCTAATCCCCACCACCCCCATCATCCCCAGCGAGGAAATGGCCAAAATCGCCTGCAGCCTGGAAACCAAGGAACTCTGGGATAAATTCCACGAGCTGGGCACCGAGATGATCATCACCAAGTCGGGCAGGTAGCTGGGCCTTGGCGGGTAGGGGAACGGGAAACAAAAGACCTTTGAGGAAGAGCTTAGGGCACTCCCAGGAACTGGATACAGGCTGGCTGGTCCTGGAGCAGGGAAGCAGCTTCGCTGAAAGAAGGCTTCCTTCCGCCCCTGCTTGCTGGCATTTAGAAAGAGCTGCAGATGTTTGCTTTGTGGTTTCGCAGAGTCTGTCTGTGGGAAGCCTCACTAGGTGCTTGAAGGAGATGGTACAGTGACTGACAATGAACTGTCCCAAAGGGCGCGGTGGGTGAGGTCTTTCTGTCCCTGCACTCCAGGAGGGTTTGGGGCAGTGGGTCAGGATCTGAAGGGAGGCCCAGATGCAGACCAGGGCGACTGGGTGCTGCAAGTGGGGGTTAGGGGGGTGGGCAAGGGTAGCTTCCTTTTTATTATTCAGTACTTGCAGAAACCACCAGCTCCCATTACCTACTAAAACTAAAACCTGTGGAGGGGGAATAAAATTTGAAAGAAAAAATTTTCTGTAGGAAGGAGCACTGGTGCCCTGTGAGCGAGCCCTTTGGCTCCAAAGCTGGGCAGGCTTCAGCTGGCAGGAAGTTGTGGGGGGACATGGGCAGTTGAAACCCAGCTAGGTGGGGGCAGGCTGGACAATATCTGCAAGTTGCAGGTCTTGGGAAACCCATTCCTGGAATCCTGACTGTTAGTCTTCTTTTTTTTTTTTTTTTTCCATCATCTTTTTCCAGGTGGTTTGTGCAATTACATCAGCTCTGGTGACTTTGGGTCCTCCTTAGCTGAATGCGTTTAATAATTAAAACACATAGGATTTTCTCTGATCACAGACTTTTTGATGTTGGGCTGTGGGATGAGGACCATAAAACTTTCACATAGCAATGAGAACTTTCATAAAGGTGACACATAAAACCATCTACATTTGAGAGAAAGTCAGAAAGTCCTGTCAGTATTTACACCACTGTGCCTTTACAAGGGTGAGTTGGGGAGGGGACAGCACAGGGATGAAAGCCAGACAGTTTCCACCTCTGCTTCACAGTTTAAGTCAGTTCACTAGGATGTTTGAACAGGTCGGATTTTTTTGTTTGTTTGTTTGTTTGTTTTTTTGTCTCTTTGTCAGGAGGATGTTTCCGACCATCCGGGTATCATTTTCTGGCGTGGATCCTGAGGCCAAGTATATAGTCCTGATGGATATTGTCCCGGTGGACAACAAGAGGTACCGTTATGCCTACCACCGGTCCTCCTGGCTAGTGGCCGGCAAGGCTGACCCGCCTCTTCCAGCCAGGTTCGTGCTTCTGGATTTTTTTGCTGAAGAAAAAAGTGTTATTAACCCCTCCAGCAGAGTGTCTCTGGCTTGAGTGAATTTTAAGCAGGTCTGTTTTTAAAGCAGGGTTCTGGCAAGAAGGCTTTCCAAACCTGGACTCCAGGATTGAATACAAAATATATGAGTTAATCTCCAAGAAAGGCAGTTTGCACTTAGAGAAAATATTGATTTTATTTTTCTTGTATTTCAAAGTTTTCCTTAAATTCGAATTTGAATATTTCTTACAAATGTGAACCATTTGATATATATAAAATTGCTAATTGACTACTTAAACCAGTCTAAATAAACATATTAATGAAATGGTTGCCTGAAAATTCTTTCCAGAGCAATGTATTTTAGAAGTGTGGTTGCTTATAGTGAATATTTGTTAATCATTTATTACATTTACACAAAATAAATATCATTTTGGTAAAATTTGATTATTTTTGACTGATAAAAGGCTCAGAAATTTTAAGTAAGAAAAACAAGCCCTTTTTCTCCCTCCACAGTTTTAGTGGATGAATGTAATTCAATAAGTTAATATTCTTTTGCATGAAACATTATTCAGTATATTAGGGATCATGTGTTTATTTATGTGGTAGTCATTGTAAATAATGTTTTCCTAGGAATATCCTGTTTAAAAACATTCTATACAAACCTCTAACGTTTGACCATTCTCCAGAAAAAAGGGTATATATTCATGAAGTTACAGAATCTAACGCCATGATTTAATGTAAAACCAAGAACATTAGCTGACTTTACATTTTATGTTCAACAACTTCATATCTTCTAAATTGTTTCATGACTAATTTTTTTGTGGTAATTGAAACTTTGTGCCAGCTAAGAATTTATTTAAATGTACAGATTTAGGAACTTTACAGTTAGGACTAGAATGTGTCTAGTATGGAATGCTTGTCAAGACACAGAATCAATACAGTTTACACATACAGGTTCAGATAGAGTATTCTGCTTAATTAGTATTTGATCACATACTGAGTTTATAATATGCTAAGTACATTGGACAAGGGATTAATAGCAGTTTTCCAGTTTTCTAGTCTGGAAAGTTCATCTTCCCAAACCTTCCAAATTAGTATATTAAATAATATTTAGGTCTAAGAAATGTATTAAAAATTTCAACTCATTTTTTAATTGAGCGAGATGTACCAGTTTACAAAATAAAATTAGTAGAATTAGTGTTCACTGTTTACTACTTAATAATCAATTTATTACATTCTTGAGCTTCTTTCCAATTTTTTTACATATTATTTTAAACCAGAGAGAGAAAGGAGAGAGAAATACTTTAGTAGAATCTTAGCTATTTTTTATAAGCACACGCTCTTTTTTTGTTTTCCCCAGTCTTCTGAGAAGTTAATCGCTCTTATTTGACATGCATTTTCTTCCTATCTGAAGGTATGGGGAAATGGTGCCGGCCAGCAGGACTTTGGAAATATGACATGTCTTGTTTATGTTACTAATCTGTTCTGGTTAGAGAAAGAAAGCGTGTCCCAATACACTATCTTAACTGAAGCATGTTTAAGCTATTGCTGGAATTTTAAGTCCAGGGTAGGGGGGTGGGTTGAGAGAGGAGGGGCTTCCTGTGTTTTAATTTATCCTACTTCAGCTTATTTATGTGACTATTAGATAAAAATGTGTAGTGGATTATGGAATAGAAACATTCTAGATAATTCAAGCAACTATTCTGTATATTATTGTTACTAAAAGAGATAGCTATATTCTCTACCTCCATAAAGGAAAGAGGAAGAACTTGGGAAAGGAGAATTTTTGTAGATGGTAGAAATTTTTTATGGTTCTAGGTCTTCACAGCAATTTATCTGAGACTAATGTTAATTGATCTGTCATTTTTAATCAGAGGAAATAATGTGTGACAATATTATTTGATACCAATGGGAAAGACATTATTCCCAATCTAAAATAAGATTATAGTTTCATATAGGGCATTTCTTTTTTTAAAAAGTAATTGACATTTAAATAGGCTATTATTTCTATTAGTGTTATTATGTATGGTGAATGTGATACTTAAAGAGGAAACATTTTATCAACTTCTAGGATTTTCAGTAATTTCATGCTTTTGGGGGGTGGGTGGGAAAAGATACTGATCAATAAAACAACTGCACCTATAAAATTAGAGCTTCAGAGGGATAAAACTTGAAAAGCTATCATGTTTGTACTATAAAAGAATACTCTAACTGAACAGCAGTGATAAGTACCACTCCCAAAGCATGAAACAAACAGGCAGCAAACACCTGAACGCTTTAAAGTTCTTCTGTGAAAGTGGCAAGAATTTTTGGTGTGATTAGCCTTTTCTGTGCTTGCTTGCTTGGGTGGGCTGTGTGACTTCCAGGGTTGAGTGCATGGGTCTTCTGTTCTTAGTCCTCTTGTGTAACAAAAACCATGGCACAGACTTCTTGTTCTTCTCATGAATGTTACAAGGAAAGGTTTTAATGACTTTTTTCTCTTGCTTTGCCCAACCCAAATGTTCATGTTTAATTATATTTAGAAGGCTCCCATATGAAACCTACCGAAATAGCCTGTTATATGGATAAAGGAATTTGTCAGGGCTGGGGATTATAGCTCAATGGTAGAGCTCATCCTTTGAGTGTGGAGACACTGGATTCAAAAACTTGATTCTTTTTTTCTGTTAAAACAAGGATTTTACCCTCCTTCCCTTAGTTCTATAATCTATTTCTGATTTCAGAAATATTTTGTCAAGAAGATACCAGGATAGGAATTTACAGAGTTGTACTCATGGTAATGATTGTAGGTAAAACAAATGGCCTGTGTTTTACTGTGAGTGAGTAAAAGATTGCCTTACATGTAGGAATGAATCAAAAATAATAGATTTTTTCCATTAAAGTTTTTTATTTGTTTGCTCAAACCATTTATAAATAAATTAATTGAATAATTCAAAGCTTATCCAGCTTGTTTAAACTCTCATTTAGTGAGCATGTTAACAGATGATGAAAGTATGTGGCAGTGTTTGGAGTACCAGAGGATCACCAGACTCTCAGCTCTGATCCAGGGAACTATTAAATGTTTTCCATGTTCCTGTATTAAAATTCCTGATTTTATGTTTGTTTTTGGTACCAGGGATTGAATTCAGGAGCACTTAACCACTGAGCCATATCTCTAGCCCTTTCTTTTATTATGAGACAGGGTCTCGCCAAGTTGCTGAGGCTGACCTTGAACTTGCAATCCTCTTGCCTGTGTTATGATGTCTGTAAAGAACAAAGACTTCAGGGCTGGAGCAGTGGCTTGGCGACTATAGCACATGCAAGTGTGAGGACGTGGGTTCAAACACCAGCACCACGTACAGAACGAAGTGTTGGAGCAATGAAAGCCACATGAAAAACTAAAAAATTGATTCTCTTCCTCTCTTCTCTCACTCTCTCTCTCTCTCTTAAACAAATAAGCAAATAAAAAAGCCCAAAAGAACACAGACTTCAAATTGGGTCACTATTAAGTTTAACTAAATGGATTCTTCAAAAATAGTTTCCTCTTTTAAATTCTTTGTTTTCATTGCTTTCTAGTGATACTTATAACAGGAACTCATGCAAATGTTATAAACTAGTCTTTTTCTTCTGAAAATGCCTACAACAATAAGATTTTGTATTTGGTAATTGCAGACCAGTTGCTGATTAGGTAAAAGGAAAAAACGATCCATCTTTTTCAAAATAGCTTCTCAGCAGATAATAGAAAATTTATGATTACCCTTTGAGATCATTGGTACATGAAGAAATAGATGTTATAGAGTTATCTTAGCACTATTTTTATTAATAAATTTGAGGCATATGGAGCAAATAAAATGGGCTGCTTACATGAAGTTTATATGTTCCTTTAGACACAGAACATTGTACAACCCACAGAGACAGATTTTTTAAAAGTATCTCAATGAAATTCTCTCATGATTTTAGGCTCTATGTGCACCCAGACTCTCCCTTTACTGGTGAGCAGCTACTCAAACAGATGGTGTCTTTTGAAAAGGTGAAACTCACCAACAATGAACTGGATCAACATGGCCATGTAAGTAGGGTGCCCCAGACCATGCTGGTTACCCTGAATGGAGTGGAGACGTCCTACCAAATGTCCTACAGTCCCTTCCTCCTTTCCCACTTCACTTTCCACTTTCCATCTCTGAGTCATTCTGAGAGAACATTCATGTGTTCTTCAGGGAACCTTGACTGCTTCTGTCAAGAGGACATTCATAGGGGTGCCGTGTGCCTCGACTGTATGAGAGGGTCAGGGATCTTCTGTACCATGGGTTTCCCAACACTTCTGCAACTGTCTTACCACCTGAGCCAGTGACATAAAGGAGGCTATTTCAGGCTGGTCTCAGATTAAACATCGAATTTCTGTTAGTAGTGGATCAAATAATACAACATAAAGGAAATGGAACTAAGACTTTCCTTAAGTGTGTTCTATAGAACACATTTATATGAGATGCAATAGCACAAAAGGGCTTTATTTCTAATAAATAAGTCTGTGAAAATGCTATTTACTCATTATGAATCCCCTTTTTGAACAGTTTCATAAATGTTTAAACACAGAGAATCCCTGCAATTAAAAACAATATTTTTGTGTCAATAGAGAGTTCATTAAAATATGGTAAAAATAAATTACAACTGTGAGCTCTTATCAGTACTTACTGCACTGGATAGCCATTGATGGAGACCCTTGCACATGTGTTAAAATTGCTTTTTAAAGCATTGTCTGTAATGAGGTTCACTGTTCCTAAATAACAATGTACATATTCATTCTGATTTAGTATTAAGAAAACTTTAGACAAACTTGCAGACTTCTTTTTTCTTGATTCATTTACGTTTTAGTTTTGAGACTTCTTTTTATTAAGGAATTACTGTTTTTTCTTTTGCTTATCCCTTTTTTAAAGTCAGGATTTAGCTATTTAAGGTTTTAGCTTTTATTGAATCTGTGAAAATTAGAAGAAGTGTTTCAAAATCTTTTTCAAAGATGTCTTTAGATAGAGAGTTCTAGTTATGGTTTCAAATGGTTGAATTGAACCTGGAACAAGCTAAATCCACTTGCCCACAGGTCTTGTTTGTAACAGCCAGGGTGACCAGGTTAACTTGTGACTATTGGTGGCACTGTTGAGTTAGTGAAAGTAGGTGAATAAGCTTCTGTTGTTTTAGGCCTTGACCTTTATGGATGTTGGCATAACTTCCTTTCCTTCCTTATTTCTATTTTTGATGCTTCCACTTGGATTTTTTTCATGTTATAATTTATGAAGCAACTGAGTGATATTTTTTTGTAGGTCCTTGATCATTCCTAATATCATTCATATTAAAATTTCTTGAGCACCAACTGAAATCTTTGCAAAGAGAAAAGAAATTCTTTTATTGTTCAGATATTTTCCATATGCGAAGCTTTTAGAAGGATTATTTGGGTCTTTCCAAAAAGGCTTGACTGTTCATTTTGAGATCAGCTGTCCAGAATTAAAACGTTTTTCTTTTAGTGAGAGTTTCATTGTGGGAGTAGCACTAAACGGGATTTCAGGAGCTCTGGGTTAATTTAGCCTGTTCATGCCAAGATTAGATTAATAGACTGCTTCATCTTAGAAGGTTGCTTATAACAAAATTTGTGATGCTTAAGAACCTTTTATGAACTGGTACACTCTTTGCATATAATCTCCCATATACTTCAGATCATCTCTAGCTTATTCATAAGACCTAAAGCAATGTGGATAGTTGTTATACTGTGTTGTATAGGGAATAATGAAAAGAAGAAAAACTGTACATGTTCAGTACAGACACAACTTAAACTTTTTTAAATTGGAGGTTGATTTAATGTGCAGATGCAGTTTCTGTATCAATTATCCCACCATAGCTAGTATTTAATTCTACTAAAGCCAATCAGCAGACACATTCCTGCACCACACCCATGTTAGCAAGAAAGCAAGGGAGTCATCAATTGCAGTATTAGCAGCAGCAACCAACACTGAGAGCCTATGCCCCTGCCACACTGGTTATCAAATGCATCCTAAGAGCCAGGTTCTCTGTTAGGTGCTTGAAGGAAAGCAAACAGTGTGAGACCCCAAATCCGGGAAAGACAGACCCAGTTTTGGAGATTTTGGTAATTCTCTGGGTGGCAGTGGGAAGAGGGGAGAAAATTCTTATATCTAAAAATGAAATTTATTGCTCACATTTCATAATGACAGTGTTTTATATTTTATTTAAAAGATAAATGAAAAATATCATCTCTTAACTGCCTTATTAGCCAGGGTATACTTATTATTTCTAAGAATTTGGTAATTCTCATTAGCTACAGAATGGGAAATGGCCATCAATGTGATTTGGGTTTAATATTTTTCCTATTGTTTTTTTAGGGGAAGATACTGGGGAATTGAACCCAAGGGTGTTTATCATTGAGCTATATCCCCAGCCCTTTTTATTTTTGATTTTGAGATGGGGTCTTGCTAAGTTGCCAAGGCTAGCCTTGAACTTGATATCCTCCGGCCTCAACCTCCTGAGTCACTGGGATCAGGCATGCAGCACTGTGACTTCAGGTTTAGTTTTATAACTGGAAGTTATGAATCAAGGAAGCTTTCATAAATATTAATAATACAGTTCACATTTACCAAGCGATTCCTATTTCTTTGGGCTTTACCAGGGTTACATTGTCTAACTCTTACCACAGCACTGTGAGGATAGCACTGTTTTTGCATTTGAGAAAGCTAGAGGCTGGGGAGTTGAAATCATTTTGTCCCAAGATTAAACAGCTATTGTCTGTCTGATACCACACTGCCTTTCTAAATTATTTTATTTCCCCCCATAAATAATAGTAACCTGGCTATACAATATTTTTAATTTTAGAAAATTTAGACATGCATTTTTTTGGTGTAACTAACAAAAGCATTTTTTTTTTAAAAAAAAAAGAGAGGGTCAGTGAGAGAGAGAAAGAGAGAAACAATTTTTATTTAGTTTTTCATGTGGCTTCGTTGCTCTGAGACCTCGCTATGTACATGGTGCTGGGGTTTGAACTTGCGTACTTGGCACATGCCAGGCAAGCACTGTTGCCACCGAGCCACTGCTCCAGCTCCTAACAAAAGCATTTTAAAGCCTTGATTCTGAAAATTAAATAGAACTTATCCTCCAGATGATGCAATCCCTCTCCCTTATCTTTTTAGAAAGGACCTTTGAAGCAGCCTGTGTTGTTTGCAGTTGTTTTGGTAAAATGTGATTCACAACCATGACTCTGCAGTATCGTGCAAAAATGATTTACCCCAAGAATGGAAAGGGTAGTTCCTAATCTTAAAACTGAATTTGAAATTATAGATTTGATTATTCTTGCTTTGCCTCACTGTACTGGGTGGCTGGCTAATGATGGAAGCTTCACTTCTTCCCATCTCTTCATTGTAGATAATTTTGAATTCAATGCATAAGTACCAGCCACGGGTGCACATCATTAAGAAGAAAGACCACACGGCCTCATTGCTCAACCTGAAGTCTGAAGAATTCAGAACATTCATCTTTCCTGAGACGGTTTTTACAGCAGTCACAGCCTACCAGAATCAACTGGTGAGTGCACAGTTCACAATTTAGTTCCTGCAGAGCACAGGGACTTAGGATGTTCAAGTTCGCAGCGTTCAAACTGGATGTTCGCTTTGGAGAGAGCTACTGATTGGCAGGCCCTCTAAGAGGGTGTTGAGTGGCTGTATGTTATACCGTCTTATTTTCTAGAATCTTTACACTCTAGGACAGGTTGTTCATTGCCCACTCCCTGCCCCAATTTGCCTTCTCATATTTCTTCTCCAGAAGATTACCTGCTTCCGTTTCTCCACCTCCTGGCAACATGCATAACCCTGTGCTTATTGCTTCATAAAATTTAAAAGTTCTGTTTTTCTAATAAATTAAATGCATATCTTCTTGCCAACAGTCCATACGACAATGCTTAAATATCTTGTGAGGCTTACTCAGTTGTAATTTAGAATAATTCTAGTAAAATGGTTTTAAATATCTTTTTAGATAACAAACTGCAGTATGTAAACAGTTGTGTATTTAATTAACAGCAAGATATCCAATTTATAATATTGGGTTATACATTTTCTACTCTCTGTTGTACATCACATTTCAAATGTGTGTATTTTTTGTCCATGAGGTTTAGTCCAATGCAGTAAATATTTATCAAGGTTCCAGTAAGGGCCTAGTATTGTTTTGCATATATACATATACATACATAGAGAGAGAGAGAGAGAGAGAGGGAACATGCGCATGCATGTGCAAGAAGGGGCAAGAGAGAGAGAAAGATAAAGAAAGAGATAATCAATTTTATTTATTTATTTTTCATCTGGTTTTTGTTTTCCCGACACATAGCTGTGCATGTAGTGCTGGCATTCAAACCCGGATCCTTGTGCATGCCAGGCAAGCACTCTACCACTGAACCACAGCTCCAGCCCTGTGTTAGACACGTTTTCTTCTTTTGTGGTCAGCATGCACTTGAAGGACTTATAGTAATAGTAATACTCCACAGGTGAAGATGATGAGGCTGAGAGAGAAGTAACTTTTCTGCAGTCCAGAGATAGCAGAAATTTAATTCCTTTTGCTATATTTCAGTAAAAAGAACTCAAGCTCTCAGTGTACTTACTAATTCATTTGTACATAGCCTTAGTTTTTTGTATCCTGCTTTTATTTGATTAGTTGTGGGTATCCGGGACAGTTGCTCTCTTGTGATATTGTACTGCAGTTCCTGAGTGAATAACTGTGAGGTGCTGCCTGATAGATGGCTCAGAGTCCATCACGGGTTGGCCAAATGGGCAACATGGCGCAGGCTCTCATACATGCAGGGTGAAGCCCAGAGCACAGGTAGCCCTATGCACATGAGGAAATGGAAGCCCAGAGAAGGGATGGGAGTTGTAAAGCTTAAGGACAGATAATTCCTATAAAACTTTGAGCACTTTTGACTTCACTACTGTGGCTGCCATTTCCTTATTTATAAACTGGGGCTAAAAACTGACCAGACCGTCAGAGGGGATTGCTGTGAGGATGAAATGGGACGGTGAGAGCAAATGTGCCTTTGGAAGCTGTCAGGCTGCTCTATCTTGGGAAGGTCAAAAGAGAATTTGTTGTTTTAATTTTAAAATTTTAGTGGTGTGTGTGTGCATGCATGTGTGTGTATGTGTATTTTAAAGAGAGAGGGACAGTGAGAGAGAATCAATTTTATTTATTTTTGATGTGGCTTTCATTGCTCCGACCCTTCATTGTATATGTGGTGCTGTGAACCTGCATCCTCGCGCATGCCAGGCGAGCATCATAAAAACTGAGCCATGGCTCCAGCCCTAGTGGTGTGTTTTTTAATGAGAGAAATCAATGCATAGTTGTTATCACCTGAATCATAGTAAAAGCAGAATATTGTAACTTTTGAATCATCTCCTAAATACAACACAAGAGGAGAAACTTTCAGAGATTGCTCACGTTCAAACTATGTGTAAAGGCGCAAGCCCACAGAAGCCAAAAACCCTAATGCTGTTTATGTTGAGATAAATAATTCCATTTTTAATGTATTTGAAGGCTCATGGAGTGCAGCTAACAAAGGTTCAGAAAAAGTTCCTGAAGCATTCATTTTTTGCAGTGAATTTAAAACTTCCATAATATAAATATCAGATTTACAAAAATTTAGGGAACCCTATTGATGCTTTAGAATAAAAACTTGTCATATGAAAATTTCAATACTTTTATCAGAATTCTCTGTAAAGAGGGCCAAGAATAACTAAATTTTGTTTTTAAGTGAAAATTATAGAACAGAAATGGAAGGAAGTTTCTACATACATACAATGCCTTAGATTTGGTTTAACAGGTAACAAAACAATCATAAATAAATATAGACAGGACTTCTCATATCATAGTACCCTGAAATAGAAAGGTCTTTTTATGTGAAAATGCTAGCTTTCAGTACTTATAATACACAAAGCACCATTTGAAAGGCATTATCTTATTTAACTTCCAAATAATATTACAATATAGGAACACCAGTATTTTTATTTTGCATTATACAGTTGTTAAAACTGAGGCACAAGTAAAACACACCATTCGGGATGACCTTGCTGCTCCCAGCATAGGTCTGAATCCAGGTGGTTAGATTGGAGCATCAGTGTCCTTAATCTCCAACCCACAAGTACCTGTTGTTCAGAAGTAATCTCTCTGCTTCTGAGACTTCTTTTATTTACAGGATTCAAACTCTTTGTTCTATTTTTTTTTTAATCACTGTTCATCTGCTTTGTGCAGGGTACTGTTCATACCGCACAGCACTGAGTATAAAACTCAAGGGTCGCCATCCTCAACTGGAGGTCAGGAAATGTACTAGCTCTAGCTGTGTCTAATAGGAGCCACATGCTTTAATGACCTTATCTCATTTAATTCTTTTCCCCTCTAGATTTTTACTTAGAAAAAATTTTCAAATATATATGAAAAAGGAAAAATATAGTGCACGTACCCTCCATTCAGATTCAACAACTAACATTTTGCTAAATTTGCTTCATCTCTCCCTTCTTCCTCTTATAGCATACATGCTTTCCCCCTTTCCAGATTACTTGAAACTGAGATGTTGCGTCTAAAGACTTCTACAAGCATTTCCTGACAAGAAGAATATCATTTTTATAACTATGGTATCTTTATCATAGCTAAGAAAATTAACAAGAATTATTCCTTAACATCACATAATATTCAGTTCAATTAGAAATTCTAGGATGGAACGATAATGTCTTTGGTGACTTTTTTTTCTCTGTGAACTAGGCTGAACTAAAGATTATGGTTTGGATTTACTATTTTTAATTTAGAAAAATCCAACTACATTTTGTTTTTCAAGAGAAATGAGGGGAGAAAGAATCATTTTTATTTATTTTTTTATTCTGGCCTTTGTTTCCCCAACACTCAGTTGTGTATGTGGTGCTGGGGTTCAAACCCAGGTCCTCACGCATGCCAGACAAGTGCTCTATAGCTGAGCCACCACTCCAGCCCCTCTATGCACATTTTTTTTTCTTAATCTATTTAACTCTGACACTAATCGCCAAAGGAAGCCCTATAAGCAACATTTTATAGATAAAGAAATTGAGGTTCAGAGTGGTTAAGGCACTCATGGAAGGCTACAAATTTGATAAATAACAGGCTGGTCTTAAGGTTTTGATCTTCCAAGTTTTAATTTCTCCTTTTTGGTGGTATTATGATGAGTTGGAAGGCCAAAGATGTAATCACTGCCTGTGTCAAAGGTTTGAAAAGTGAATTTGAAAATGTTACTAAGTTAAAATAGGTTAAGACACTAATGCTGATTCCAATACTAATTGCTTCTCTTGCTAATGTTTTATTTCTAATTGATATTATAAATGGGCTTAAAATCCAGCCACAAGAACCTAGCAATCCTATATTGTATCATAAAGTATAAAGATTAATTTGATTAGTATGTCATTTCAATGCTGAATAACCCACAATGGAAGCAAGTAAATTCAGAATTAACTTCCTCAACAGACCCTTTTATGTCTGAGCTTATTTCTGTGCACCTACCTTTAAAAACTACCATCTTTAGTATAAAGTCTTTTATATGTGTGAAATCCAGTTAACAATCCAAGACTTGGTTTCATATACTAATAGGCCAGTTTCGCAAATGGTTTATAAATCTCAGAAGATGAATCAAAATCCATATAGAAGATGCTTAAAAACATGTGGAACAAATAAATCGGTTTGGGGGATTTAGCATTTTCACTAGTTCTGTGCTATTTCTGAAGTTTTACTTAACTCTTTCTAGGCCTCCCAACATCAACCCCTTCTTCAGTGCTGTGCAGAGATTGTGCACTATTTTCACTACAGTAAAAATATAGTAAAATACATGTATAAGACATAAACAAAGTAAATATATACTATGTGTAGCACAAATATTAGAATTTTTCATGCATGAAGAACAAAGAAGGAAGAGAAGAAAGGAGAGGATTTGAAAGTTCCTATTTAGGACCACTTTATATCTTGAACTCTGGATAGGATCATTTTTTTTATTTGTATTAAAATCCAAATCAAGGGGATGGAACGGTGGCTCAGGGGTTCAGGTGCTTTTCTGGCATGTGCAAGGACGCAGGTTCAAACCCCAGCACTACATACACAATGAAGTGTCAGAGCAACAAAAGCCATATGAAATACTAAATAAAAACTTGATTCTCTCTTTAAAAAAAATCTAAATCAAAATTTCCAGTAGAATTTGTGAAAAAAAATTTTTTTCCTCATTTATTGTGGCTGGTAGTTTTATTTATAAGTAATGAAAATGAAACTTTTTTGTGCTATTTCTTTCTCTGGTTTTGCAAGGGAATGATTGTATTTCTTTACATTATTAGATAAAAGCTAAATACATTACACTTTCTACAAACTGTTTTATAATTTAAAATTTAAAGGTCATGCATTGTTTTTGAGCAGGCAGATCATTGCCATGGAGTTGAAGTGTAGGTCAGGTTTCATTTTCAAATGCCTTTGGTTAGATCTTTTTCTGATAATTGAAGAAATAGTCTCTGAGGGCCAGTTTCACCCTGTCGCTGGGAACCCCAGGTTGGGTTCAGAGTCCAGGACACAGGGAATCAGGACACTGCAGAAACCTCCTTCTCTTTGGCACAGCTGGTGATATAAAAAATCTGCCCTCTGATTTGCAGATAATAGAGAGATTAAAAGATTAAATTTTCTGCACTATATATTATGTTCTATATCATGGAAATTGTACATGAAAAATAAAAACAGAATTGTATTTTGGCCTGAGTTAGTCACACACACATTCAGCTGTCGGCTTTCTTAAGCACCCATTGTTATCTTTACTTTCTCTTCACCAGGTAAGAGACGTTGCTGCTCTTAAAAATTGTTTTTGAATGGTAAAGAAGCCATAGCATTGGTTTCTCTATAATGTTGTTTGGTAGTGGATTCTTTTTGGATTCTTCTTTTAGTTTTACCTTTGACAAGGGTAATCTTGTTCCATGACACAAGCTAAGGCTTCCTTATTAAGCGTGAATGAAATGATGGCCATTGCAGGTCTATTACTCAGCTCCCGTCTCTCATCAGCTCTTAGGTGTGCTGTGTTTTGAGTTATCCCAAGTTCCATAAAGGGATGTAAAACTACACGTTCTGAAGTGAATATGTTTCTGTATAACTACTGGCTTTTATTTAATATCAAGGAAAGGAGTGAAATCTATGTCTGATATTTTAATATATGTGATTACCTAAAATATTAAAATTTTACTATTTAAAAATGATTTAAGGGGTTGGGGATTTAGCTCAGTGGCAGAGCACTTGCCCAGCATGCGCAAAGGCCCCAAGGTCGCTCCTCAGCCCTGAAAAAAATAAAATAAAAAAAAAATACATGAAAATGATTTTAAAAAATTTTCAAAAGCTTTGAAGTGAACTTACAGTTTCACTTAGCCTGTAATGGGTAAAAAAATGAAATCATATTACTGGCTGCTTGTTCTTTTATTTTTTTAGGTACCAGAGATTGAACCCAGAGGTTCTTAACCACTGAGCCATTATCTTCAGGCCATTTTTATTTTTGATTTTGAAATAGGATCTCACTAAATTGCTTGGGGTCTCACTAAATAGCTGAGGCTGGCTTTTTTTTTTTTTTTTTAAGAGAAAAGGACGGTGAGAAAGAGACAGAAAGAATCAATTTTTATTGAGTTTTTCACATGGTTTTCATTGCTCTGACAATTAGTTGTGTAAGTGGGTACTAGGGTTTGAACCTGTGTACTCGTGCATGCTGGGCAAGCACCGTAACCACTGAGCCACTGCTGATGCTGGCTTTAAACTGGTGATCCTCCTGCCCAGCCTCCCGAGCTATGACTGCTTTTTCTTGAAGTAAGGCTCAACAAACATTTCTGGGTCTATTATTGTGGATGCTTGGGTGGATTCAGAGTCTAGCTGTATTTGAGTGAGTGGTAGACTGAGAGGTTGAACTCACAGTTGCTGTGTTCTAATTAAGACTCCAGAAAGAAAGTTTAAGGATGTAGTTTCAATGAAGAGTCCTCACGCAATTTTAATGATAATAGATTCGTTTAGCATTTTTCCTTCTAATAAAGGAAAGCAAGTATTTTCTCCAGAATTAGATAAAATGGTCTATAAAATAAATACCTCGTAATTGTCTCAAAGTCTTTTTTCTAATTATTACCCCAAAATTAAATCATCGCTGTACCCAATTGGTGAATCTGAGTGTATAGAGCAATATACAATTCTTGCAACCTTTCTGAAGTTTGAAAATTTATCAAAATGTAGAGGAAAAGGTTACCATTGAGACTTCTGGAGATTATGAAAACTGGGTTTAAAAGATATTGAAGTAGATAATTCTAATAATGAAAGAAAATTCAAAGAAATCTGAAAACTCACTTTGGATTTAATTCAGTTCTTTGTTCAAAGTTATGGCAGTAACATTAGATAACGTGAGACATGAGCAACACAAGTGTTTGGAGTACATATTCTCTATCTGGTCTTAGGGTACTGAAGGATTTAAGATCATTTTACATATCACATTCTGCTCCATTAATGTTTAGTTTTGGAAATATGAAGAAGAGCAAATATACTTTTCAAATTTTTTTGGGGGGGGATAGGGCATTTAGCAATTACAATAATTTTTTCTATCCTTTTTGTTTACACTGGGATAAAAAAACTTACTGTGGTTCACATTTAAGAAGGGTGGCCATGAAAGAACTTGTCTCAATATTAACTTTTCTATCTAACATGTTTTCTGCTATTATCTCTAGAACATTTTAATCACTAAAAAATTCATTCACTTTTTGATGTTATAAACATGCTACTTGAAGAAAGACTTCCTTCTGTTGTTTTGTCTCATCATTTTGGTTTGAAATTTTCACTGGGGTTTGACACATTCTTAAGGTCACTAACCCTGCAGGTTTTTAAGGGACATAGTGCCACCCTTCCGTTCCAGTTAACAATGCATCTCTGTGCCTGCTCCATGGACTCTTAGGCTTCTTTAAGGCCGAGATCATGTGTTCTTTATCTCTGCACCGTCCAACATCTAGCCCAGTGTGTGTGCACAGTAATCCGCATTAAATAGTTATCAGTGCATTATTGCAAAAGCATCTTCATAAACTGGAAAGCACTTTAGAAATATATAATATTTTGAATTGTAATTGTTCAATAGAAAGAGATAGAACTCTTAGGAGCCCTTGAGGATTTAAAAATCTTGTTGGTACTTAACAATCTTAGAACATATTGATGGTCTGGGTTTTAGGAGATTTATTTCAAACTAATAAAATTTTCTCTTCCATCTTGAAAATTGATCTTCAAAAATTAAGTCCTAGTTTGAATGAATAAATATTACGAGCAGGCGACTCTTCAGGAAGTGTTAGTCATATGTGAGAAAAGGTTCTCACCAGCTCTTTTTTTTTTTTTTTTTTAAACTTTATTTAGTTTTTCACATAGCTTTAGTTGCTCCAACACTTAGTTGTGTACATGGTGCTGGGCTTGAACCCGGGTCCTCGTGCTTGCCAGGCAAGCGCCGAAACCGCTGAGCCACTGCTCCAGCCCCTCTCACCAGCTCTTGATGGGCATGTTATAGAGGAAATAGTCTGTATATTTTTGGTGTACAGGTGGTCTGTATTTTTTTGTGTGTACAGGTGGTCTGTATATTTTTTGTGTACAGGTGGTCTGTATATTTTTTGTGTACAGGTGGTCTGTATATTTTTTGTGTACATGCTTTCAGTAGCTGTTGCTCCCCAGTGTGGCCAGGTATTTTATTCGTCTTGCTTCTTTCCTCCCCTGTTTACCAATTTCCATAACTAAATGAAAAGGAAATTAGTTATTTTCTTTCAGTGCTCTATGGTGAATATTCACTAACTGAAGATGAGCATTTCTGAGACACTTAAATGCCCTTACAGATTATTACCACAGAATCCATCCTGTAGCTCCCCAGCATTATTGATGGAGCAGAGCAGTCATCTGGTTGAGATTGTGCAGGAGAGATTCCATCTTAAGGAACCTCAATAGCTTGTTTGCAGTGTTGGAAGTTTAGCTCACATTAGGAAAACTTGAGAAAGAAAAAGCACCTTTTGTAATGAGAAAGGAAATTATTTTGGTATTAATTGTTTAAAGTGAATTGTGGAAACACTCTATTCAGAGGAAAAGTTACAAGTGACAATGTACTATTTTTACACTCCATATTCTTCTTGTTTATTTCTTATTTTGAAGGAGGAGGACATTCCTCAATCCAGGACTACCTTCCCTTTGAGAATATTTTGCATATGTTTCCCTGCAAAGATCAACACAGCTTCTAATTTTGATGCTTATTAGCTATGACTCTCCATAGGTTTCTTCTATTCTAATGCAGTTAGTGGCCAGCTGTGTCTTGGTCCTTACACTCCTTGTGCCTCAGTGCAATCATCTGTCAGAGGAAGGCATGGGTTCACTGTTCTCTGAAGTTCCTTTCAGCTCATAGGGATTTTCCACGTTGGGTATTTTATTAGTGTTTCCATCTCGAATATTTAATTATTTAATTAGTGCCCCCCCCCCTTTTTTTACTTCACAACTTAATGTATTTTTCTTTGGAGTCATAGTACATAAAGTTTAATGGATCTTTCAACATTAGTATTATAAGAATTACATACACTGCTAGGTACAGTGGCATATGTCTGTCATCCCAGTGACTCAGGAGCCTGAGGAAGGACAATTAAAAGTTCAAGACCCTCAGCAACTTAGAGAGACACTGTCTCAAAAGCATAAAATAAAAAGGACTGGGGATGTAGCTCAGTGGCAAAGCACCCCTGGATTCAATCCCTAGTACAAAAAAATTATCAAACCTTTGGCATAGACACCTAATAATTAAGACTGCAACTCTTATTAGAAAGTATTGGTTTCCGTGTAAACACAGAGTTGTTTAAATAATTTTGTATGGAAGATAACAAAAGATAGACTAATTTGATTCTCATTTAGTCATGTAGAAAGAGGGAGAGGGGTACAGCTATTCTGAAGGCTTTATATTATGTGCTTATGCCGTGTATATCAATATAATTTCGACATGAGGCTATTTATTATTGGCCTTTTCGTCTTTTTGGTCTATTATAGTATACACACATGCTCATAGTATTAACAAAATCTGTTGCCAAGTGAGACTGCAATTTTGCTTTTATTCCCCATTTCCCACCAATGCTGGAATTGTACAAAGGTAGTTCCTCCTTCCTCAGTTGGATCCTAGCCTTTCACTATTCTCTTAAATGACTGACATCCCAGTTCATGTCTACCCTAACCAGCAAGGCCTCCCAACCTAATTGTGTCTATCTTCTCCATGATCCATCCCTTCTGTGAACTTACCTAGCACTTGAAACCCTTCTTATGATGCTGAAAGACATTACGATATTCTTGGGGTGCTATGAAAAATGAACAAACTTTCTATTTCTTATTTTACTTCCTTGACCTCGGAAATGAGATTGTTCTGAATCCATTCTTTTCTTTCCAGATAACCAAGCTGAAAATAGATAGCAATCCCTTTGCCAAAGGATTCCGGGACTCCTCCAGGCTCACTGACATTGAGAGGTAATGAGAGTTCTCTGTTTACTTTTTTGACCAGATAAGATAAAGAGAAGAGTGAATTTGTAAGAGCACATGCCTTTCGATGCCAAGGAACCATAACCTTACTGCACAGATCTCTAATTCTCTGTGCCCTTTCCTTCCAGTTGTAAACGCTACAGATATGCAGCTCTCAAGTTTTGACAGCTGCTGCAGCTGGATCTACCATATGCTCAGTTTCTAAGCAGATCCATTTGGTCAGGACATTCATTTCACTGCAAAAAAAAAAAAATAGGGCTTGTTGTTATCAAAGACTTGGTCATTGATGGTATTGTTTCATGTCTTGATGAGTGACAATGGGCAGGGAAATGGAAACGTGATAGCCTTTTGCCTTCTGAAGTGGATGTATTTGCTAACACCAAGAGTATAAGGATAATTTCAAAGTTTGAAACAAGGAGGTGTATTTGATTCAAGGTCGCATAATTTTACCTATAGAGTAACAGCTTATCTTTGACAGGAGAAACATTAGGTCTCAGGACCTGTATGAAGACAAGCAATAGTCATGTATCTATATTTGGCTTGCTTCTTCTCAATTAAAATGGTTCATGCAATTTGAGATCATCTAGGTCATGGTAATGTCAATATCAGGACACATAGTTTGCCCAATGTGAATATCAAAAAATGTGTCGCCAGAGGGGATTTCCAACCAGCTGTGTTATTTGTATTTCTTTAATGCTCTTTCTTTCTTTAAGAAAGAGGGGACAGTGAGAGACAGAGAAAGACAGAAGCAATTTTTTTTATCTAGTTTTTCATGTGACTTTCATTCCTCGGACACGTTGTTGTGTATGTGGTGCTAGGGTTCGAACTTGCGTACTCACACATGCCAGGCAAGCACTGTAACCGTGAAGCCACCACTCCAGCCCCTATCTTTCTTTCTTTCTTTCTTTCTTTTTTTTTTTTTTTAAGAGAGAAGGACAGTGAGAGAGAGAGACAGAATCAATTTTTATTGAGTTTTTCACATGGCTTTCGTTGCTCTGACACTTAGTTGTGTACATGGGTTGCTGGGGTTTGAACCTGTGTATTTGTGCATGCCAGGCAAGCACCGTAACCACTGAGCCACCGCTCCAGCCCGCCCCTATCTTTCTATACTTAATTTTTTAATGTGCCCTGATGTCTCTGTTGACAAGCGGAGTACCCTTGTTCCCGGCTCTCTGGTTTATTTATGTCTCCACATCTTTGTGTGATTTCTTTACCATCTGCTACACATTTTAGCCATGCTGTTTGTTACCTGCCACATGGCCACATCTGACCTCAGCACTTCTGCCCAAACTGTCTTGGCAACTCAAAATAAGAGATAATGACATGTGTAAGCAATGTCTCATTTTTCTTATGCTTTCTCAAATGGTAGAGCACGGGGAGGTGGTTTGAATAAAGATAATAGAGACTGTTTGGAGGCACAGAAGCAAGCAGGACTGGCTGATGGTTGGACATGAACTGTGGGGTTTGAGTCAAAAAGGAAGATTAATTAGTTGGAGAGTTTCACAAATATTTGGGGGTGGTTACATCAGGTTAAGAAACTCAGGCTTGTGGTTGCAAATCTCTTGCACAATGCAGAGAGAAGGTGAGTGGGTAACTCTACTGTTAGGTGAATAGTCAGTGAGAACGTGGTAACCAGTCTGAGTAACAAAGGAGTTTGCTTACAAAGCCTTCTTTATTTAGGCATGACTTTTCCATTTCTTCCTTCCGAGGGCCAGAAGCTCTGATGCAAACAAGTTTGTGAGCTGGGATGATTTTAAGTGAAGTTTTCCTCAGTTTTATTTGGGTTTCAAGTATGAATGCAAACTCAGTGGGGCAGTAGTAATGTGTTTTCATTGTGTATGTGTCATATCTTCTGTCTCAGATCAGGGGCAAACATGGTATATGGGGAGGAAACAATCATGGGGCAGAGGTGCAGCTCCGTCTTGTCCTGGAGGAATGATCCTACAGATCTCTGAACCTGGGTCTGTTTCCTCATCTGGAAAATGGACAAAATAACACGGCTCACTTTGGAAGTTTACTGGAGAGTCAAATAAGACAAATATAGAAGCACTTTATGTCTAAAATTGCAAAATAATTACAAGTTCATTCCTCTTTGTATTAGATGAGCATTGCATCTCACAGTTCATCCACCAACCAAGTCTACTTTTAATGGTCTCAATGAAATACTCGTAGAGTAAAAATAGCCATGCAGTCGCACATGAGCTCATGAGATAGGAGTACCCCATCTGACTGCTCTTCAGAGCAGCAGATTTGATAATGTATGTGGCCACATTTTCCACTTATTGAATAAGCATCCTGATGTAGGAGCACTCACGTGTACATGAAGCTAAGTAGCTTTCAGTGGTTTGAGGGCCAAGAGAGCACTTTTATGTGACTAGCTGAAAGTTTGCAAGATGACCTAAGTAGTGTGAAATTGGCCAAGGTTTTGGATTTCATTTCCAGGTAGTTAAGTCTGAATTTTTCCTAAACAGCCTTTGGGGATGGGACAAATCAGATCAATTGATCTTTAGAGACCTAAAGAAATTAAATTAGTCTGGAGTCAGTTACTGCACTAAACCATCTAGTAATTGAATTGCTTCCTGTAACTGATTGAAAACAGCCCTATCTGTAACAATATTGGGAGCTTTTCTTTATAAGAGATCTGAGAGAAAAACACATCTTTTTATGACATGATGACAGATATTGCACTTTTCTAACCTAATTGAATCCGATGTTATGAATATGTGACCTTAATGATTTCAAGCTTCCTGTTACAGATTTACAACTTACTGTGTGGGACAACCTATCAAAGATGCCTTTAGGGTCAGGTCTGTTTGTCTATACCTTGAAACTCAGTATTGTTCCTTCTGTAACTGCACTCGCTTTGGCAGTTTTAAAGGCGTTAGCTTTTTCTTGCTTTGATCTTACTACATTCCATTGAAATAGTGGAAGGTCTCATTTCATGTATAGTCTTACTTTTCAAGGATAGCATCTTCCTCATTTATAAAAGAAAACCAATCTCATTATCAAAAGTAGAAAGTATACCTACTATGGCCAGCTGAAAAGCAGACTAAAAAGTCCAAATGGATATCTTAATATAATTGAATTTTAGTTATTTAGAATGGGGAATTACCTGCAGTTTCTATATGATAAATAACTACAGTCAGGCTGCCAGTTGGCATTTTCTCTTTTTTTTCTTTTGGCAGGGGGCACTTTTTACAGTTCACAGAGGCATAGTGTTACTCCTGAAAAAAGAAAATTAACTGGGAGAGGTTTTTTAAAAATAATTTCTTCAAAAATGTTTCTTTTATTAATTTTTCCTTTATCAAAAGAATTCAATGATTAATTTTTCCTTTACCAAGAGAATTCATGCTCATTGCAGGAAAAATCAAAAATAATGATAAGGAAGAAACAACATAAAAATAAGGAAATTCCATTCACTAAGAAATAACCATTGACAAATCCTCTTATCTATTCATTCTTCCAAGTACTCTTCTCGGCATGTACAGCACATTTACTTCCTTTAACGTTTACCATACCGCATGTACTACTTTAAATCATTTTTTGCCTTTGTACCTAATGATCTATGTCTGCACCACAGTTTTTAATGGCTGCCTAATTTTTCACCACGTACCATAATTTATTCAACTCATCCCAGGTATTAGCTATTTTAGTTCCTTATTTTTTGCCATCACAAACATGTCAGAAGGAAAATGATTTTTTAAATATATATTCATAATTATGACCATAAGATAAATACTTACAAATATAAATGCTGGGTCAAGGCTTATACTTTCCTTTTATTGTAATGTTATTTTAATGTTAACACTTTGGGGAAAGATCCTAAATGTTCAATAGTACAAGAATGGTTTAATAAACTTTATAATTATGCAATGCAGCTTTCAAAATCATAGTAAAATATACATAACACAAAATTAACCATTTTTTTTTAAAGAGAGAGGGACAGTGAGAGAGACAGAGAAAGAGAGAAACAACTTTATTTAGTTTTTCACATGGCCTTAGTTGCTCCAACACTCAGTTGTGTACTGGTGCTGGGGTTTGAACCCAGGTCCTCGCGCTTGCCAGGCGAGCGCCGAAACCGCTGAGCCACTGCTCCAGCCCCATTTTAACAATTTTTAACTGTGCTAGTCCTTGACATTAATCACTTTCATGACATGTAACCATCGTCTCTATCCATTTCCAGAATGTTTTCATCATTCCATATAGACACTTTGTACCCACTAAAATAACTCACGTTTAAAAAGAGAGAGAGAGAGAGAGAGAGAGAGAGTTATTTTTCTTTCATCTGGTTCTTGCTTTTACCTTATTTATTGGTGTACGTGGTACTGGGGCTTTAACATGGGTCCTCCTGCCTGCCAAGCAAATGCTCTATCACTGAGTCAACTCTCCAGCCCTATGGTAATCTCCTCTTATGTTCTAAGAAGCTTGGCATTTTAAAGTTTGTAAGTCTCACACATATTTTCTTAGGCACATACCCAGGTCTCTGAGAACTGCACTGTCAAAAGCTATTGGCTACAGGTAGCTAATGAGTTCTTAGAATATTCCATACTGAGGTGTGCTTAAAACAAAAACAAAATCAAAAGCTCCCCCTTCCTCCTCCCCTCCAAAAAACCCCACCTCTGGACTGGATTTTTAAGACTCAGTGTAAATTTAAGAATGGAAAGATTTTATTACTAGTTTTAAGATATTGATTAAATATTAATGAACATTTTTATTTAAGTTAAATAAAACACATTTTTTATTTGTGTTTAATGTGGCAACCATTGAACTATTTCAGAATTAGTTATATGACTCACATTTCTATTGGAAAATACTGTACTAGAGAGTTTTGGGGGGGCCAGGTTGCTTCTGTAAATAAAATTTTAAATTAGAAATCCACCTATTTTAATCTAGTAATGGTCGATTTCTCCATGTGGCAAATGCCTTTTCACTGAACACAAAAAAAACAGTTTTAAATAACTTCCATTTTAGTCTGCTGTATCATTTGCAAAAACTGATGATTTTCTCTTTTCTTTCTTTTTTTTTTTTAAGAGAGAGAGAGAGGGAGAGAGGGTGAGATAGAAAAAAAGAGGGAATCAATTTTGTTTATTTTTTCCTCTGGCCTTTGTTTCTCTGATACTTAGCTGTAGATGTGGGGCTGAGGTTTGAACCCAGATCCTTGTGCTTCACAAGGAAAGCATTCCAACTTCTGAGCCATGGTTCCAGCCCCAATTTTCTCTCTTCTAGTATTTATACTTTAAAAAAATATCTTTTTCTTATTTTATGACAGTGACTAAAATTTCCAGGATACTACAGAAAAATAAAAATAGCTTTTTTCTCTTCATCTTGACTTATTTAGTAATATTTCTAGTGTTTTATTGTTGCATGTAGTTTTTGATAGCTTTTGGTAGGTGGCTATTCTTTGTTATGTAAATGGAGTACCCATCTATGCTTGTGTTAAGAATCTTTTGCTTACTAAAATTCAATTGATTTTGTACTTAATGCTCTTTAACATCTATGGAGTTGATTTTAATTATTTTTCTACTTTTACATAACAATATGATTCGCTATAGTCATATTGTCTATGTTAAACCGTGCTTGTATTTCTGGAATAAATCCTGCCTGAATTTTATGTTATTATTATTTTTTTTTTAAAGAGAGAGGGACAATGAGAGAGAGAGAGACAGAGACAGACAGAGAGAATTAATTTAGTTTTCCAAGTGGCTTTCGTTGCACTGAAATTTTGTTGTGTATGTGGTACTGGGTTTCTAACTTGCATATATGTGCGTGCCAGGCAAGCACTTTAACTGCCGAGCCACCGCTCCAGCCCCTTTGTTATTCTTATAATATACTGCTGGATTTAACATACTCACATTTTATTGAAGATGTTTTGTGTAGATCTTCATAATAGAGATATGACCTTGTCTTTCCTTCTCTATCCATTTTTGGTGTTGGGTTTCTGCTAGTTTGTTCAAATTAAATAAAATATTTTCCTTCTTTTTATTTTTGGATTGATTTAAATGGTAAAGAAGTAATTATTTGCTGGAGGAGTTCATCGATCTGGCCCACAAACCCATCTGAGTGCAGCTTTCTCTGGGGGGAATACTTCTTTGTCAGTATTCTCGGTTTGTTCCATAAATAACAAATATAAATTAACTTTTGTACTATTTAGTGCTGTTTTGACTTGAATTCTAATCTATATTGTTATCCTTTAAAAATGTTTGCTTTCTTTTGTTTACCTGTTGATTTTTAAAAAGATGTCCCTATAGTAATATGCTATTCTCTTAAATCAGCACAGAAATATCCTGACATTTCGTTCATACATAAACAACCCTCTCGTGATTTCATTTGCCTTTCCCCATTTTCTGCTCCTTCTTAGAGTAAAGCATCTCTAGGGAAGTTCCCTGTGTGTGTTCCCTTCTCTGATTCCTTGCTTTCTTTTCTCTTACTCTGCCTTTTAGCCTTGCATGTCTAGTATCCTCCAGCCCAGCCCACCCTTTCCAGGACACCAGTGACCTCCTCACTGCTGAACACAATGGTCAGGTCCATTCCAGTCCTCATCTTTTTTTTTTAATGGGGTGCTGTGTTATTGTTTTTTTTTTTTTATTAGGAGTATATAGAGATACAAATGAGAGGAAAACATTATCAGACCATCAATAACCAAAGCATATATACATAGTTATCCAGGGGTAATGCCCAAACATGGATGACCACCTTGAGTTTCACCTGTTGCAGTTACCCCCAGGAGAACTCTTGCATAAAATGGGTATCTCGTAGAGGAATAACCTCTGCTTCTGAGATGGTTCGCCTATATTCCCACTCTCCAGTATCCTAGGAGATCTTCAAATACCCTCCCCCCAGTCCTCATCTTAGTAGGCTTGTTAGCAGCATTTAGAACAGTTGTACACCCAGAACTGCATTCTGACTTTGTTCTCAGTTGCTAGTGAACGTTGAGGAACTGGCTGAGGAAGGTTAGATTGGTCTTTATTCATTCTGGCCTGAGAGGTTCTGGTGTTACATACAAACCTTGCAGGGTCACAGTCCTTCCTCAGAGTTGTTCACTCCTCCTTTTAGATTTGTTATCTACATTTTACATATTATAGAAAAAAGTTCATGCCAGACTCATTGGTTTATCTTTGTAGGAAACTTACTTGTTTCCTGTCTATGTAAAATATTTCTAGAATGTTTTCTTCATCCTTGAAACTCATAAACTGTATCAATATCTATATAGTTGTAGATTTTTTCCTTTAATGTTTAAAAATGATTCAAGCTTTTAACAACTCAAGTTTTAATTGCTGCGGAAGATTTTCTTCTTATTATTTTTTCTTTCTTTTTTTCCTTCTCCTCCTCCTCATTCTTTTAGCTTCCAGTTGGTCTGCTTTACTCAGATCTTCTAACACTCCTGTCATACATATGTTGCATCTCCTGAATCTATTCCGTATTTGCTTATATATTTAGCTTTTAGCTTTTTACTCTGAACTCTGGGAGAATGTCTTAATCAGTCTTCCAATTTGTTGATTCTGTTTTTTGCAGCGTCCAATATTCTGTTTACAGTCTCTTCTGAGTTCCTATAAAATATATTGTTAATTTTGTTGTTTCCATTTTTTACATGTTCAGAATGTTTCCATTTCATGGCTCCCATTCCCTGTCTTATTAATGCTTTCTTCTTAAATCTCATTGAAAATTTGAAATCACAAGTTAAAACTGTCTGTTTCCTGCAACAAATCTGTTTGAAAAGGAATCAGTTCTTTTGCTTTATTAAATTACTCTTCTTCTTTTGAATTGCTAAATGTTTTGTCATGTTCATTTTTATCTTTAGCTTATCTGTAGAATGGAATATTTGTTTAATATTAGAAGGGCTAAATTTAATCGTGAATATAAGTGTGTGGTGCTTTGTCAGATCTTCCAAATGCAAACTGAAGAAAGGGGAATAAATTGATTGTCATTTCACTAATAAGGAAACAGAGGAATACTGTGTGGGTTAGAGAGTTGTTGCCACCTCTGAAAAAGTGACCACACACTCCTCCAGAGCTGTCCTCAATCATGGTCCCACAAGTCATTTCTGTCCTTCTAGACTCCAGTAGTAGGAGAATCTGCCCCATCAAGTACCCAAAGATCTGCCTTCATCTTAACCTCTATTGCTCCATGTACGGGTTTGGTGAAGCTCAGAAGCCTTCTCATTTATTTCTCCCAGATAGCCTTCAGCATGCTGGTGGATACCTCCCTAACTTCTCTCCTATTTGTGGCTGAAATATCTAGTTATGAGGTTGGCACCATCCCTTTTTTTTTGTTTTTTTGGCAGGGTGTGTGTTTCTCTTGTTTTCTTGGTCACATCGGCGGAGCAGTAAATTAAATATATAAGCTTATATCACCCCATTGGTTTGGAATTCATACTCAGAGTCTCTGAGAAAGTGATTTTAAAACCCCTTGCATTGAATAAAACTTTCAAGCACATGAAGTTTGGACACAAGCCCAGTGGGATACAGGATTTTTTTTTCTTTCCCCAGGACTTATTCTGTTGGTTTAGATGAGGAAGGAGACTTTAGGAAATGAAGTTGCAGATCTTATTTCTGGGAATTTATAGAAGTTTTATCTACATCAAGGTGATGGAGCAGCAAGCATCTTGGCAGATTTGCTAAAGAGTTCACAGTTTGTGAATCATCTCTGGGTCCTAAAGTGCCAGAGAGAAAGTACTGTGTAGTCCTTTCACAGAGCTAGGCTGGTTTGCATTTTTCTGATGCAGAAGGTTTTCCTTAGGAGTAGTACAGGGTCCGTGGGGCCTGCATCTAATCAGATAAACGACTGAGAGCAGGAGTTGGCAAATAGCAGTCTGCCAGTAGTTTGACACTATAGCTCACAAGCTAAGAATGGCTTTTAACATTTTTGAAGAGTTGGAAAAATTTTAAAGTAATATGTCCCAACATACAAAAATAATAGGAGAGTAAATTTTTTTTGTCTATCAATAAAGTTTTGGAATATAGTCATGTTTTTTAGTTTATATACTGAATGTGGCCACCTTCCTGCTACACTAGCAAAGTATGTGTGACAGAGACCATATGGCCTGCAAAGCTTAATATATTTACTATCTGGCCCTTAACAGAAAAAGTTTGCTGATCTATCTCTGTTTAGAGCTCAAAGAGGCTGTGAAATATTGGCAGAAAGAAAACCTACTCTAAATTCTTTAAGATGATTTGCCCCCTTTTTCTGTGTTAAAACGAAGAGAATCATAGTCTCATTCTGAGACCCACCTGGTGATGCTAGTTGACCAGAGGGAGAAATCTGATCTCTGGCAATTCTTGTCTTCCCTGTCCCTACCCCTGTCCACACAGAGGTAATGGAGACATGTTATCAGGGTTGTTCTAGCCTTTGTCTTTAAAACCAGAAGAAAGATGAGACTGGGAAAAAATAACAACTTTTTGAAAATTCCCTGGAGATCTCAGTTATCCGTTACTTCTGTCAGTCTTCCAATCTTGTGCTTAAGTTGTTATAAGTAATGGAAAACCAGGTTGTACCACGTTTGAAGGCTGTAAATGGAGGCTTGGTCTCTATGCAGCTGTTTTGGGAAGTGGCTCCTTTATGAGATTATCAGGTCACCAGGAGGGAGGGATTAACACCTTTCTCAAGGGTACTTATTCTGGAGGGAGTGTCTCCTTTATCTTGCTTGCTTGCTTTCTCTCTGCACATGTGACCTCTATCTCTTCTGCACATACTCATTACCCTCACACACACTGTCACATGATGCCATCATCATGTTGTGACATGCAGGAGGCCCTCACCAGATGGAGTCACCCACCCAGTCTTGGACTTTCAGTCTCCAACACTGCAAGTTAAGTAAACTTCTTTATAAAGTCCCTACTCTCACATATCTTGTTATGGAAGTACAAACCAGACTACCAAAGGTTGTAATTTTTTTTTCTTTTAGAGTAGTTGAATCTTGCAGAACCTTTAGGCAAATAGTTTTAAAGGAGTTAGGAAAGTAGGTGTTAAAAAGATTACTTGTTGTTAATTGGAAAATATTTTCTTTTTCCTTTGCTTTCATTGTCTTTGACTAAAGGGTAGAGTTTTCCAGGGACAGTTGGTTCCTAGAGAGGGACAGAGTATGAGAGAGAAAGGGAGAATTGGTTTGGTTTAGCTTTTCATCTGGTTTCCGTTGTTCCCACACTTACTTGTGTACCTGGTGCTGGGGTGCAAACCCAGGTCCTTGCGCAAGCCAGGCAAGCTGAGCCACTGCTCCAGCCTAGCTTTTTTTTATTTTTTTATTTTTTTACCTTAGTGAAGCAACAGAAAAGGCATTAATCCTTTGAGACCACTTGTTCTCTCCTTTGCACTTCCTTAGACTGGTCCTTTGAAGATGACTCCAGAATGTCTACCCTAAATTATAGTGAGCTTCCCAGTGGATTCCTTTTTAGGTTATCAAAAGCTTTGCTGGTGACTTTAGAGATGGAGAGAAGGAAATTCACAGGGAGTGAAGTGTGAGGATTATGTAGATTTTCCTTCTTCACATTATGGATCTCCTCCAGTCTGCAGGCACTTGATCCAGCTCAGTGGAGAGCTCAGTGGGTGCTATGCTTAGTCCTCTCTCTGGCCCTCCTATAGTAGAGGCATTTCTTTTAAAATCCTCCTCGATCTTGGAATTTTGGATATATTAGTCATCTTTTCTTATAGTTTGATCCAGAATGAGACTTTCTGCACTGCGGTTTTGTGCACCTGCTTCCTCTCTCCCCTGTCTTCACCTTCCCTAGATTAGGATGTCTGTTTGGGTCTGGGCTTTCTTCCAAGCCTGGCTCAGAATATCAGAAGAGAGAGAACCCTGCACTCAGGGATCCTGAAGAAGTCATGCGTGTTGTGAACTGATTAGTTCAACCCTAATAGCTGTTACCCAAGTAGCTAACAAAATAAGTTGTCATTATCACTCATCTCTTTAAAAGAAAATCAGAATAGATTTGGGCCAAGGAAAAGATTGTTTATATTATTTTTTGAAGGAGGGGAAACTATCTTGGCTCAGAAAAACACACATTAATCTTAAAGCATAGTGAATAACAAAGTTATTATGGCTCATAACTTAGCTAATTCCCTTAATCTTTCATAAATTCAACTATATTTGGGTATTACAGATACTTTTCCAGAGTAGATTATAAAATTTCTGTAATAAAGTAAAAGTGAAATGTCCTTTAAATGAAGTGTACATTAAAAAAAAAAATCAAAGAATCCTGAATAAAGGGAACCACTACAGAAGAAGCAAGTTACTTCTAAAGATACAAATACTAAAGATAGAAATGGGAAAAGTTAATGCCCATAGTTACTGTCCCTTAGACCTTCCCCCTGCACCTACAGACCTGCAGGAGACCAGGGAGCAAACTAGAGCTTCTGAGATGGGGAGGACACAGGACATCTGTATCACCTCTGCTTGGAGGAAGGAACCCAGCAGTATAATGTTGATTGGATGTGTCTTAGTCAGTGGGGGCTGCTATAACAAAAGCTATAAGCTGTGTGGTATATAAACAACTAACAGCTATTTCTCATGGTTCTGGAGGCTTGAAAGTCTACGATCAAGGTGCTGGCTTTGTTGTATGATTTATATCCCTGTCTCTGGTTAATAGATGACACCTTCTTGGTGGAAATAAATAAGCTCTTTTAGGCCTTTTTTTTTTTTTATAAGGGTGCCAATCTCATACACGAGGGCTCTATCCTCATGACCTAGTCCCTCCAAGAGTCCCTCCTCAGTATTACCACATTGGGGATTGCGTTTCAAATATGAATTTTGATGGGACATAAACATTCTGACCACAGTAGATGTCAGAACCAAGAGACAAAAATCAAGGATTTTAAAATATAATTTTATTTCTGTGAATACTGAACAGCATATTTATTATAAAATTCTAATCTTATAGAAATGAAAATAGGTTTTTTCTTAATTATTAAAGAGTAAGAAATTATTTTTCAACTATTACTATGTATACTAGAGTGCCCTGGCATGTTGGTTTTCAATTTTCAGAAATTTAATAGGAAGAATTTATTTTGAAGTTTCAATGAAATTTAGGAGTTTCTCAGTTTGTCCCTGTCATTATACCAGTTGTGGCAACTAGGACCTAGACGGCTCAAGTGATTTGCCTAGGGCCAGCCACACAAATAGTAGATTTGGGATTAGCACCTAAGTTTCTTTGAAACTAACACTTGATTTAACAATATAGCTATTTTAAATTTTTTTTATTTTGGTTATGTTATATGTTGCTTAACTGGGATATCTTCTGAGAACTGCATCATTCTGCAGTTGCGTAGTCATAAAGTATATTTATGCAAACCTCGGTAGGACAGCCTACTGCACACTTGGACTATAGAGTACAGCCATGCTGGTCTGTGTGTTCTGTCATTGACTGAAATGCCATGTGTGGTGCATGGCTATATTTGTAGCTTCATAAACCAGTACAGCCATAATGAACCTACAAGGTCATCTAATCCATCCTGTCATTCCCCTCCTCACCTGTTTTACAGAAGAAATCAAAGCCCAGGTATAGATAAGGAATCTGATTACTTAGCTTCTTGGGAAAGAAACAATTATTTTTTTAAGTCTCCAATGAAGACAGACTCAGTATAAAAGTCTACATGAATGAAATAAAAGCAATTTTATTTGTCAGCTAGATTAAATTTTGCTCTTTAATAAAATATATATATATATATATTTTTTTTTTTTTAAAGAGGGATAGAGAGAGAGAATCAATTTTATTTAGTTCTTCATGTGGCTTTTGTTGCTCCAAGACTTTGTTGGGTACACGGTGCTGGGGTTTGAACTTGCATACTCACACATGCCAGGCAAGTGCCGTAACCTCTGAGCCACCACTCCAGCCCAAAATCTATTCTTTCAATAAAATTTAAATAGTCTGTTAAGAAAACAACAAATAAGAAGGGATGGACTTTAATAGAATTAATTTCTTTTTTTTCAAATTATAGGAGGAGTCACAACGAAATTCCTTTAACTAACAAAATGTTTTTCTGTATTTAAGAGGTTACTCATTTATCTACAACTTCTAAGAGGAAACATTTGTTTTACAAAACTGTATGAACTGGAAGCATCAAACCAGTGAGTCTGATAGCTGGAGTAGGAGTTGCTCACAATTGGCTTATAGTTGTGAATTATCCTGCTTTGTTCTTGTTTGTGTCTGTCTGTTTGAGTATAAAGGATGTCTATTTTCTGCCTCACAATTTAGTGAAGTTTATTTATAGGCTGAGTAATCTGTATTTTGTTTGCATGAAAGCTTTCTTTGTTGTTACAGACCTAAGACTTTGGAAACTAGGTTCTTGTTTTTCACACTGGAATGTTTATTCTTTAAGTTGCTACTGATAATATAAAACTAGAAATGTACATTACTCTGGAAAGGAAAAATCAATAGAATTTAGTCAAATAAAAATAAAGTCTAAAAGCTTTTTAAAAGATTAATTTAGAGTTATTTTGTTTTTCCAAAATTGATTGCATGTTATAGTTTCAATTCTCAAATTAAAATTAATGATTTATAATACATCTCAAATTGTATTAATGAAAAGTTTTCATTTATCAAGTATTTTTGTGGAAGCTACAAATATTGATATATTGTAATTTATAATCTATCTGCATAAATAGTTGGCAAAATATTGTGACAAAGAGTTATTTATAAAGACCTAGAGAGACATGATATAAACTTGAACAGACTGATGAGCAACAACAACTTTAAATTTTTTTCCAAAAGTTAGATTTGATTTTAATGAATTCAACATTTTCTCTCTGAACATAGTTTTTGCCAGGTCTGTATTTAGAAGAGAAACTTAAAATTGAAATTGAAATAGCATTTAATTTTTATTTAATTTTCTTTCTGACATATATTGTGGGAAGGAAGGTTTAAATGAAGCATAGAAAGTTGTAGGGATCGGCAGTGTCAAATTCATCTAAAATGAGTATGATTATCTACCTAGCTTTTAGAACACATGATCTTGAAAATAATAATAATAATAAAAAATGAAGAAAATTTATTGAGCACTTATGTGCCCGATACCAGTTAAGCTATATCTGTCCATGAATTCACTTAATCATAACTTTTAACAGTGAGATCATATTAAACTCCTCATTTTACAGATGAGAAAACAGACAAGGGAAAGCGAAGTAATTTATCCTCAAGCACACAACTGATAAACGGCAGTTAGGATTCAAGTTAAGCAGTTCCAGCAAACACAATGTACCTGCTTCCTAGGGCAGTGGTTTTCAAAAGTGTGGCCTCCATGCCAGAGGCATCTGTGTCACCTGGAGACACAGCAGGCATCATTACATTTCCCCCTCTCCTGTAAACCTACTAAGTCTGTCTTTAAGGTGATACTGGACGGTCTGTGGTACAGAGCCCTCCAGGTGATTCTGAGGTACACCAAGTCTGAGGACCTTTGCTAGACAACAGAAGCGTTCTTTTCCTCATCTGGGGCCAGTTGTCCAGTACTGGAGAGAGTCAGTGTAAGCACATCATTGCTATCAGTCTACCAAGTGCAGTGAAAAAGGAATATATTCAGAAAAGTGGTGAGTTGGAGGAGAATGTGGGGGGAAAGGAAAGGCTTTGCTTTTTGAGCATTGAGAAATTTCAGAGATAGAGGTAGTGCAACCAGTTCCAGTATTGGCAGAGCATTGCTTGTCTGGAGTTTGAACAAATAGTCCAAATAACTTTAAGTGACTCTGAACATTTTGGCAGGAGCAACAAAAATCATTATCACTATCTGCTATATTGTCCCATCTTCTGTCTCTGATATTGTGTCTGACATGTATATTATTCCTAGAAATGATGATTACACAGTAGTCAGAAGAGTTCTTTTAAAAGATCATGTAAGAGAATGATGCCCTCTTGCCTAGACAATAATTTAGCAGTAGATGCTAGAAAGACTAACCTTTAATAATGGTACCCATTTTATGTACCTTTTAAATCCAAAGGTAAGTCTACCAAAACTAAAGCCTCTTGCTTGCACTGGGATATAACAGAATTGAGCATGACAAGATACTGTCATAGCTTGCAATATCTAAGTCATTTAATCTATTAGGTGAGTCATCCTTCATTTTTTGAGGGTACAGCATTTTAGAAATCCTTGCAATAGGCTTCCAGGCTAAACGAATTCTTTGCACTTTTCATTTTGCTGCAAATAGGGATTAGATGTAAAGTAAACATGGGCTGACTACTTTTTGTAACGTCTTCCGAAAAGATCGCTCTGATATGCACCACTGTGTTCAATCACTTAAAAGGCAATAATTCAATTAGGCTATCCTTTATATAAGAACTGCCATTGCTTTCAGTTCACTTCCAGGCCTGACACAAGTAAATCACTTCGATAAAATCCCCTTTTTTCCCTTCCTAGAGACTAGCATAAGTAATGATACCAATGATCTAGCAAGGACAAAATGAATATAATGTATTTTTTATAGAAAAGCAAAATGTTTCACAAGGCAGTGATTCATTGTGTTATTTAGAAAATGAGTTTTCTTTTAAGTGTATTTTGAAAGATGTTTAAATGGTCTTACCTAAGAAGGCACTTTTGGAGAGGCAAATACTACGCTCCTCTTTAGAATTTAAATGCTTGAATGTAGCACTTTGTATACAAATTATGGAAAGAGGAATATATCTTAGAAATATGTCATCAATATTTCAGGCCCTTTGATGGTCATTCCCTTATAACTACCTAAAAGAAAATATTTCTAGGATATTGAAACAAATTTTCCTTATGTTTAAACAATCACCTAATTCTTTTCTAATTTTATTTTAAATATTAAAAATGTGACACATGGATCAGATTCAAAAGGACACCAGTTGAACATTTGTTATAATTGTCATTTGATTATGAGTTGTTCAGGTCATTTGACTTTCTTCTTAATGATACAGGTTATCCAAAGTGACAGACACTTTCTAATATTATAGTAAACTAAATCCTTGAATAAGTGACATTAGCTGTTAAGGCTTCTAGCTTCAACATTCAGCATATAATGGCTGATATATGGCAGTTAGTAGACTAATTAGGGTCTGTGTTATGCCAAATTATCCTTTATTTAACTTTTTTTTTATTAATGTGGATTGTACATAGTAGTGGGGTTCATCATGATATTTAAAAACTTGTATACAGTGTACACTGATCAAATCCAGTCTCCCTTCATCTATTCTCCTGCCCCTACTTTCCAATCTCTAGTAATCACTATTCTGTATTCTGTTCAGTTCTTTTTCATTTCCATGTCAGAGAGAACATGTGGCACTTGTCTTTCTACTTCTGACTTATTTCATTTAACATAATGTCTTCCAATTCCATCCATTCTGTTGCAAATAGCAGGATTTCTTTTTTATGCCAGAAAAGTATTCCTGTGTGTGCGTGTGGTTTTCTTTATCAATTCATTTGTTGATGGGCATCTGCATGGATTCCATATCCTAGCTACTGTGAATAGTGTGACAGTGAACACGCTTATGCTGGTATCTTTTCAGCATGTTGATTTCATTTCCTTTGGATATACACCCAGAAGTGGGATAGCTCATGAAGTAGATCTATGTATTTAATATTGTCACTATGACAAGGTTTTTATTTCAAAAAGTCTGCTTCAGGAATTTTAAAAAATAAGTTACATTTTTAAACAAGGGATACAGACTCACTAAATCTTACAATTTTCTCATGAAAATGTTAATATGATAGAAAAATTACAGTAGAATTGCAAATAACATTCTAATCAATTTCTCTGCTGACATTAATATTCAATCACTGACAAAAGTCCTCTATTTGGACCATGTTATTATAAATCAGGATCATTCAGATAGGTAGAATAAATTGGATAAAACAATCTAAGAGAATAAAATATTTTTGCCTGCTTTAGATATGCTTTTATAGAGCCCTAATACTTTCTGAGTATCTCCTATGTGTCATACTATTTTAAGTAATTCAAATTCCATATCATTTAATGCTCACACTAACAGTTCTTATTATTATTCTGATTTATTTTTATTTTTCATAATACCATTATCTAATTTACCACATGCTTTCCCCCTCTCCCCCTACTGCTCTCCTTCCTCACTAGGCAGGGATGTTTATATGCTTTGTTTAACACTATCTATATTCATTTTTATTCATGAGTTACATGTTCTATTTATATATAAGCATGTGAAATGATTGCAGGAAACAAACAATACCTGGTGGTCACACAAGGATGGTGAAAATGCCTCTGTTCAACCCACTGGACTAGAAAACTTTTGTGATTTACTTGGCTTTGTTAGAGTGCTTAGGAGGTTTTGCTTCAGTGGTGAGGAAGAATTAGCCCTCAGCTGAACAGGATTCAGTCCTGTATCACACATTTTGAAAGCCAAACCCCAAATTATTTCCAAATAATTTATCTTTATCCCAGGAAAAGTTCCAGAATAAGAAGAATAAAGATAAGGATAAGAGAAGATTTCTTGTCAGAAACAAAGTGAGGAGACAGTGGGGGAATAATTGTAAAGAACAGAAAGAAAAGGTCTGTCAACTAGAATTCTATATCCAGACATAAAAAAGCTAAACAAACTTCACTACTGATATGTTTAATGAAGTCCTTCCAGTAGAAGGGTATTATATTAGATGTCAGTCTGGATCTACACAAAGGAATGAACAACAGAAAGAATGATAACTACTTGAATAAGTAGATCAAATATTTTAAAGCTATTTAAATTTTTAAAAAGATAATAAACTAAGAAAATATGATAATGCAGAGTGTGATGTATGTATATCAAAGTGTTTGACAGGAATAGCACAAAGGTTAGAAAGGAAAAATGGAAATATATTATTGAGTTTTTTTTGGGGGGGAGGTGATACTGGGGATTGATGAGGTTCTTATACTATACTTGAAGATATAATATAACTTGAAGACAGATTGTGATAAGTTAAATATCTTTACTACAAATGTGAGTGCATCTACTACCATAACAGAAGAAAGTCGTAACTAATAAAACAAAAAAGGAAGCAAGATGGAATCATAAAAATTTAACTGTAAAGAAGAATAGAGGAAAAACACAACAAGGACAGTGAGACAAATAGGAAAGAAATAGGAAGACAATATATTTCAGTATAACCACACAAAATCACTTTAAACATAAATGCACTAAATATTTCAATTAAAAGGCTGAGGTTTTCAATTTGGATTTAAAGTGAACCCAAGGTGAAATATGGAAGAATCAAGAGACTGGGGTGAGGGTGATGTGGGGGTAATTCTGGTTTAAGAACAAATGCATAACATATTGTTACTTTATATGCATTTATGATTGTACAATAACTCAACTCCTTAATAAAAGATGTTTTAGAAAAGTGAACCCAAATCTATGTTGCCTAAAACGAACACATTTTATATATAATGACATAAATTGAAAGTTAAAGCAATAGGAAAAAGAGGTCTAACATGTTAACACTAATCAAAAGAATAGCTATGTTAATGTCAAAGTAGATTTAAGAACAAAGCATTTTTCTAGAGATAAAGTAGGTCATTTCATACTAATTTAGGATTTTGTTCATCAGGAGGACATAGAAGCTTACGTGTCTATGATATACCTAATAATATATCTTCATGTCTGGCAGAAGTCAGAAAAATAGACAAACATATAATCATAGTTTGAATTTCAATATCAGTCTCTCAATAATTGATAGACCAAGTAGACATAAAATGAGAAATGATACAGATTCAAATGATACATTTGAATATTAAATATAAACTGACCCAGTTTACATTTAGAAAACACTCCATCCAGCATCAGCCAAAAGTATGTTCTGTAAGTTTTTTGCAAATATACACACAACATTAATCATGATAGATCACATTCTGTAGCACAAAACAAGTCTCAATATATTCAAAAGCATGTAACTCTTACAAAGTATGTTCTTTGACCACAATGGATAATGGGATTATATTAGAAATAAATAACAGGAAGACATCTGGAAAATTCCCACATATTTGGAAACTAAATAGCATATGTAATTAATTGATAGGGCAAGGAAGATATCAAGAAGCAAATCAGAAAATATTTTGAATTGAAGGAAAATGAAAATGCTACCTACAGAAACTTATAGGATGCTGCTAAAACAATTTAGGGAAAATTTATACCTCCTTTAGAATTAAAGGAATATCTCAAATCAGTGACCTCATTTTTCATCTCAAGAAATTAGGGGGAAAATGCAAATGAGATCCAAGTTAAGCAGAATAAAGGAAATAATAAATATTAGAGAGGAAATCAATCAAATAGAAACAAGAAAACAATAGAGAACATCAATGGAACCAAATGCAGAGAAGATTTATAAAACTGAAAATCCTTCAAATTGGTAAAAATAAAAAACAAGGAAGAAACACAAATTACCAGTATTGACAAGAGGAGTAATATCACCATAGATTCCACAGATATTAAACAGTATAATAAATGAATGTTATTATAAAACATTATGAATACTTCTTATAATTTTCATAATTTAAATGAAATGCAAATTTCTTGAAGACACAAGCTAAATATCATTCAAGAAGAATAATAGATAATCTGATAGCTGTGAATTTGTAGTTAAAAACCATTCCATAAAGGGACTGGAGCAGTGGCTCAGTGGTCTGAGAATTTGGCTGGCACGAATGAGGACCAAGGTTCAAATCCCAGCACTACATGCACAAGTAAGTGTGTTGGAGAAACAAAAGCCAGATGAAAAAGTAAATAAAATTGATTCTCTACTTCTCTTTCTCTTCCTCCCTCCCTCTCTCTCTCTTAAAAAACAATTCCATAAAGAAAACTTCAGGTGCAGTGACTTTACTGGTGAATCGCACTAAACATTTAAGGAAGAAATAATAATTGTACACAAACTGTTCTAGAAAATGGAGAGAAGGGAATATTTTGAGACTAATTCTATGATACCAATATATTACCTTAACATTAAAACTAAAGAAAGATATCACAAAACAGAAAACTATAGCCCAACATCCTTTATGAATATCATGGAAAAATTCTAAATAGAATTCCAGAAAATTAAGTCTAACAAAAGGATAATATATCAAGACTGACTAGGGGTGAGCTAGGAATGTAAGGTTAGTTAAACATATGAAGTCCAATCAGTGTAATTGACCATATTAACAAACTAAAAAAGAAAAACCATTTGATCATTTCAGTGGACATAGAAAAAACACTGAACAAAATCCAACATCCATTCCCAGTAAAAATGCAGCAAATTAGGTACCTGAGGGAGTCTTTTCAGTCTGATAAAGGGCATACTCAAAATAAAGGGCTAGTATTATACCTACTGATCAAAGACTAAGTGATTTTTCAAAGATGGAGGGAAATCATAGATGTCCACTGTTACCACTGTGAATTCAAACTTGCATGGGAAATTCTAGCCATTGCAATAAGTCAGTAAAAATAAATAAAACTCATAATGATTGGGGGGAAAAAAGTAAAATTATCTCTGTTCACAGACATCGCAATTATTTATATAGAAAATTAAAACCTAAAAAAAGCTACTAGAATAAATAGGTATTTTTAGCAAGGTCACAGGATCTAGGATCATCATACAAAAACATAAATTATATCTATTATATATATGAATAATTAGAAATGGAAATAAAATGCAATATTTACTAAAACATGAAATATTTAGGAATAAATCTGGTAATACATGTGTAAGACATATTTATAACTATAAAACACTAACATTGCTGACAGAAACTAAAAAAAACTTGAATAAATGGAAAGATATGCTGGTTCATGGGTTGAAAGACTCAATATTAATGTCAGTTCTCCACAAATCTATAGATTTAACACAATTCTGATCAAAATCACAGAAGGCTTTTTTTTTTTTAAAGAGAGGGACAATGAGAGAGAGAGAGAAAGAAACAATTTTAATTTAGTTTTTATTTAGTTTTTCTTGTGGCCTTCGTTGCTCTGAGACTTCGTTGTGTAGGTGGTGCTGGGGTTTGAACTCCCATAGTTGTGCCTGCTGGGCACGCACCATAACTGCTGAGCCACCACTCCAGCCCCGTAGGCTTTTAAAAAGAAATTGATAAAGTAATACTGAAATTTATGTTAAAATACAAAGGAAATAGAATAGCCAATATAACTTTGAAAAAATACTACCTAATTTTAAGACTTTTAATTGAGAGGACAGTTTTGCTATCAAGATCCACAAATAGATTTAAAAACAGAGGACTGAGAAGCACAACCATCCCCCATTCTTTGTTGAAATGACCATCTCTTTCATTTGTGTAGGCTTTCTAGAACACCAAATGCATTGTGAATTTTTTCATAAGGTAAAGTATGTATTTTTTCACAGGTGAAGTATATCTACTGATGTTAAATGATAAGTGTAAGGTTTTGAAAAGTTGGTGTGATTTTTTTTATTCCTCCAATATGAAATTTACTAGCAATATTTAAAAAATTTTTAATCCTCTTTTTGTCACTTGGTAATTAATTTAGTGTTGATCTTTAGGTGTCAGCTATTCCTAAAATGTATGTTGTGCAAAGGCATGTGCTACTAGTGTTCATTTTTGGCAAAGAACTCACTTGGCTAAAATCTGGATATCTTGATAGCTTCTTTTTTGAAATAGCAGCAGATTATATTGTCTAGTACCAAAATAACTTTGTTCTTAAAGTTAACCTCACTCTTTGGTTCATAGACTATGGTGGAAGAAGACTATTTACAGATAATGTACCAATTTTTCTGGGGGCTTAAATTTCTGAATGGCTATTTATGTTTCCTTCACAGCTTTTCTGTAATTTTCAGTCTTAAAGCAATAAGGATTTCAAAGTGTGCATTATCCAAACTATCCATATTGTCATATACTCTAATCATTTGTTTGGTTTGCATTGAATCTTTTTTTATGACCGATATTTTGAATTTTTTTTTTGGCCAACATTTGTAGATGTTTAATCAGAGCAGTTTGCATAGTTTGCGTATTTTGTATTCGTTAGCTGATGAAGTCAGTAAAGATTCATGACAGACCCTCTTCTGTCACAAAATTTTTCACCATCATTAAATTTCATATTGCTGTGGTCGGGTGTCATGGTTCCTTGTTCATCTCCGTGTCCTTCATCTTATAGGGTTTCAGGAGATTGTCCTTACCATATACAGTTCTATGTGCCTGCATTTCTGCACCTGGGTTCATGTCTCCAGTAGAATACATGCACATATTTTGAATGTTCTTTCTCTTAAGTGGTTTTCTTTAGGCTGAGAAAACAGATTTGCTGATTAGTGAATTATCCATATACCCGCTTCTGTTGAGTACTTAACTGTAGTGAACTGTAGTAATGTATCACTTTGTAACCTAGGGAAAGTGTGGAGAGCCTGATCCAGAAGCATTCCTATGCCCGCTCACCCATCCGTACCTATGGAGGAGAAGAGGATGTCTTGGGGGATGAGACTCAGACAACCCAAAATCGAGGTAAGGCAGATCTGGGAATCGCTGAACTCCTAGGGGTCAGAGTTCCTAAAGGAGAATAAAGGCAGGTAATTGTTGAGATGTCTAGTCCTCAGGGTACTTACTGTTAGGAAAGGAATTCAGGGCCTTCTCAGAAAGGAAAATCCCCTAATGTTGATCCTCACTTCTCATTATTTTGTACAAGTTTTAAGTAATTACACTGCCTGGTGTTATGATTTTCTAGTAAAAGGACATTGAGCCTTTGAGTCAGGGGTCAGGAGATACTTGTGTGCAATTCACTACCAAAGAACTGTTGAACTTTGGGGGCAGTTTTTTAGTCTTTTGGAACCTCAGCTTCAGAATCTGAAAATCAAGGAATATATCTATTCCACCTACGTTAGGATTATCGTGTTAGGATCAAAGAGCAAAGTGGAAAACACTTTCCAAAGAGGATTGTCCTATGAAGGGCACTGTGTAGAAGTCATCCCAGTGGTGAGAGGAAGAATGAACTAAGTTTCTCTGTCACAAAGCCTTAGGTAGCAGCTCCTAAATCTGGGAAGGAAGTCCTGAGGAAAGAGGCCAGAGATGTTCCATCCTGGGACCTGGGGTGTTTGGGGAGAGAATCTCTGCCATTGCTTTATATCCATAATATGAATAAGATCATCAGAGAAAATGTAGAATATTTCTTATTACTTAAACCATACAAGTTGCTAACAATTATACAGCCAGAACTCATGTTTAAACTTCTAGGTGCTGCAGCATAGGACAACTTATTCTTTAGGTTCTCATAGTGGCGTTGGAAATCATGTAGCTTTGTTGAGACTTAGACATCCAACCTTCCGTATGGAGATGCTACAAAGGTTAGAACACATATTAGATAGTTGGAGCCCTTTTTAAGGGAATCAGGTCATCACCTTAGCCAATGTATTAGTGCTTTGGCCAGTCTGTGGGAACATGCAGGTCATTCAGTGAGTTAAGTCTTTTTTCGTTTAGTAAATTCTTTCTTCCATGCAGGATGTAAATGAATTGTCATATCTAGAAAGGTACATTTGGTGTATGAAAAATAATATGTGCATTTGTCTTTTCAGATCACAAATCTGTTAAATATTTTTGAAAATAGATTTTTATAGATAATATTATTAATCAGTACACTGAAATAGAATTTCCAGTCTAATGTGTATTTTTCCTCGTAGGGTCAGCCTTTACCACATCTGACAATTTGTCTCTCAGCTCGTGGGTATCATCTTCCTCCAGTTTTCCTGGATTTCAGCACCCACAGTCTCTGACTGCTCTTGGCACCAGCACAGCATCCATTGCGACACCCATTCCTCACCCCATACAGGGTTCTCTGCCACCATATAGCCGGCTGGGGATGCCTCTGACACCATCAGCCATTGCCACCTCCATGCAAGGGAGTGGCCCAACGTTCCCTTCATTCCATATGCCACGGTACCATCACTACTTTCAGCAGGGGCCCTATGCTGCCATCCAAGGACTACGCCACTCCTCTGCTGTGATGACACCATTTGTATGACTCTTCTAAAAATGGGAGAATCTAGATCCAGAATGCTCAATGGGTATGGAAATATAGGCAGGGTTGGGTGGGTGGGATGGGGGTTTTTGGAGCAGGGGCTCTCCAGGAAACATAGGACCTATTAAAGAGGAGAGCTGGACTCACACTAAAGCCTACTGCTTAGGGAATGCACCATGGACCAGGATTCATCTGTAGTTGGGAGAATATCTCTTAGGGAAGCTAAGTTGCGAATCTCTCTTAGGTTTATTTAGGAGAGAATTAGTATAAAGTTCCTAGCCAGCCTGAAACTTGTAACGAATGGGGTATCAATTTAGAAAATTTAATAAGGCAGATGAATGTAAAGGTGCATTATTCCTTAGTTAAAAATGCTGTGTTGATGCAGTAATGTATAAAAATCATTGTGTATAGGTTTTCTTTCTGCTTTCCACATGTTAAAAGAATCTTCAAAGAGGCAATACTATATAGCATACTGGCCATATGACTTAACTTAAGTCAGTTTCTCCCTGTGGAAAGTGGGAGTCAGTAGTGAAATATTTGTAGTGCTGAGCTTAAGCATGTTTGGTTTTCTTTTGTATTCATTTGCTGGGGAAGGAGCTGAGATAATGTTTATGCATCCTGTTATGTGGATGAATATGTAGTGAGCCTTCACCAAGCTCTTTTTGCAATATTGAAGGGCCAGTACTTGACAAGCTTGGTCTTTAGTCTTGTCTTTTTTCTTCCTAATTCTCTTTCCTGCAACTACTTACTGATTAGGAAAAATCTTCCATATACAATTTTGAAGCAAGGGGCTTTCTAGGTTAAGGATTTATTTTTTCTGGGCTGCATTCTAAATATATTACTGACTTATTCACTGAGCAACACTCCAAAGCCTATGCATGATGATATGTGAGGCTTTCTTTCATGCACAGTTGCAATAAAAAGATGGTGGTTCTATTCTGAAAGGAATTTCACTTCAGCTTTTGGGAGACTTTATGGATATTAAAATGCATTGGGCCATATTCTTATTTTTGATAAATCTGCTTTCTTGCTGCTGCCGCTGGTTGACAGGGATTTGAGAATGACCATTCTAAATGCTTGGATAGACACAATTTAGTGTGTTTATAAGTAGTAATATGCTCATGTATCTGACTTATCCTTTTTCCTTGCTGTGTTACATTTAGGGACTCCTTTACCATTTTCTCCGTTCCTAATATGAAACTGCATATTAACTCGGTGACTCCCTGACTGAAACATTGGCAGCTCTTCTAAGTCAATTAGAGCTTCATCCACTTTATTTTCAACTCTTGCTATCTCCTTAAGCCTTCCTGTAATGTATATAATAGTAGTTAATTATATTTTAATTCTGTATAACCTATATGTTATTTTTGAGCATCATATATCTTAGCATTTACAGACTGGGTAACCACATTTGGTATTTTGCAATAGTTCATTTCCCTAATAATAGAGATTTAATGAAGTTAAAAGTCAACTCCGGATATAATGCACTTCAGCTGCAGGATGTAACCTGTCTTCTTAGCAAATTTCCCCAAAACTCAAATTTAATATCTGTATGCAATTTTCATTCTACTCAGTTCTTACTGCAAAAGTACTGAATCTGTTAAAAGAGATGGGAAATATTGCTACTGACAGTAGACATGTATTTGGGAGTTAATGCAGTGTACTTATCATATCAGGCTTCCGTGGATTTTATTTGGTTGTTTAATGCCTTCTTCACATTAAATGCCTTTCTTGGGCACATCCAGCCTACAAACCAAGGCATCATGGCACAGTCTGACCATGTAATGCCCATTTTGGATTTTGCACTTGCCATTCTCCGCTGAATCCCAAAGTTTACTGACAAAGGAGCATAGACTCTGTTAACAAAGCATTTTAAAGCCCTACACAGACTCTGTAGGTTAATTTCTAACTTCTTGCATGTTATGCTGTAGTATCCATAGGTAGTTTGTTTTCAAACAGAGTACAGATGTGCATTTCTTTAAAAAAGCAGTTACGAGTAATGTTTAAAATACATATTCATAGAGCTGGGATAGGGCTTTAATATTTAATGGTTGGTCTGTTTCCAGTATTCCTTTGAATTTAGAGTGCTGTTGCCTAAAGCAGGAATAACAAAAGATGCTATTTTACACGATGATGCTACTAAATACCCTGATAAATTACTGGTCTACTAAAGTGAATCTGTGTCTAAATTTTCTTTCAAAGAATTATTTACTGTTTGACAGTTCTTCCACTCTCAGTGCCTCAAAGTAAGTTTGTGTGTTTATTGTTACAGTTTTGTACCATTATTTCCTGACTTCATACGTTTGGTGATTAAGCAATATGAGACTAAAACTAAGTAGAGTGCTTGGAGAAAAGCAAAGCATACTCTTGGAAAAATTCCTGAAATTCTACATGGGATATGTTTTTTAAGTATTGGTATAACCTGAACTAGAGGTAAGAAGCACAAGAGAAATGGAGTGCAAGCATATCAGAGTCACTGCACTCATGGGAACCAAGGGGTAGATATTTACCCAACCTGTGCCATTCTGAGTGATTCTGATTGTCAGTTTTTATTAACCCCTTGGAAGCTTAGTATTTAAAATTATGAAACTATTATACCAAAAGTGATTGCAAGAACTATGTATTTAATGGGAAAGCCAATCAGATAACAACTATTTATTTGTAATAAATAAATTTAGGGTTTTCCCTCTGTATTACAGTATCAAAAGCACAGCTAATGTGCAGGTTAGCTAATGTGCTGCTAAAAAAGAGGCCCTGCCTGTCAGACCTGATTGATTGAACTGTAAGGAATTAATTGATAACTTAGGTTCTATATTTGGTATTTGTTTTTAAAACATTTGTCAATAATTCTAATTTCAACTATTCATTTTACTTATTTAGCAAATCTTCCCCCTTCCTCTGCCCAGCTTTAGCCGTACAAGCAGTATATGTATCCAGCTTATACCTATCACATCACAAGGTCTGGATTAACAATTTGTATTGCATTACTGGTGGCTTTGAGTTTATAACAATGGTAGCATGTTTGGAAGGGCTATTACCATTCTTGGTAGGTGGGCACAGAGTAAGTTGTGTTATGAAATTTTCTGATAATGATTCATTCTCTAGCAGGAGCCTTGTGTAGGGCTATGCTACAGGAGTCACACTGACTTCTGGAGCATTCCAAGATCTTCCTCCTTCCACCCTTAATCACACCTCTGCATTTTGCTTCTGCAACCACAACCACCCCCAAACAAAAAGGAAAAGAAAACCCTCCAAAAGCCCAGGAAATATTCTGTTTTTCACATTAGTTCTTCAGACTATCTTGCTTATATAATGCTGGATCATACTGAGAACAATCACCTTCAAATAAAGTGAATGGAATGGCTTTGTACCACATTAAATATACAGACAGGGTTAGCCATGACTTAGTACATAAAACTGCAAAAATTCAATTATGTAATGTGTAGAGTAAACTAATATTTTTATTCAGTTTTCCATTGACTAAATAAGGAAAACTGTTTTCATTATGAAATGTGTAGGGAATTGATAATTATTACAAACAAGAAAATACTATACCCTAAATCTAGAAAAAGCACTAGACAGATGATAAGATTTTCAGCTTGCTCCTCTAGTAAGTTGTGCCTGAGGGGGTTTTATAAAAATTTTTATATTATTTTAGAATAAAAGGATTTTTTTGTGTGTAAGCAAGTAAAAGGTTACAAATCCTTAAAACTTTAGAAAACCATAAAACTCTTTTTTCATTATTTCCAAGTCATAAATCATTCAAGTCATAAAATATCTTAATACTTGTCTTTCCTCTAGCATGCTTAAATATAGAAAGATTCATTTATAAATATTTTATGGGCAAATAATAAGTATTTTCCAGCCTCCTTTCTGTCTCCTAAATAATTTTAATCCCTACTTCCTGTTAAAGTATAAGATAATAACATTTAATTGTTTTGAGTAATAAGCAAATAATATTTTTGTGAAATAATATATCTGGACAAAAAATGCAATTTGTTGTATTTTACTTCTGGTACATTAACATAAGTGTAGTTTTTTTTTTTCTGAAAAAAAATATTAGTTTTTTTTTCTGAAACCTAAAAGAAGTTCTATTATTTCCTAAAGGGTAAAATTAGACATAACCTCTTTGGTAGACTCTATCACAGTTTCATGGTTTGCAGTGTCTTCGTTTGCTAACTGAACTGAGTGAGAACTGTCACTGTAATGAAGTGTGTGTGTTGGGGGTGGGTGGGGAGGGCTTGGGAAATGTTTTATGGAAAAAAAAAAGTTATAAGCATAATACTATGAAGTAACATCGAATGAAGTTCTTTTTAAGTGCAATATATTTATTTCTGCTAGAAATGTATTATCAACCTTATGTAATATTTGAAGCAGTACATGTTATTTGTAAGCAGCTTAAAATTATATATTACCCCAAATTGTACAGAAGTACAAATGTGTGGATATCAGTTTCTTTCATTAAAAATGGTGTGGTTTTGATATATATGCACACATTTACACCTTTTATTATCTTATACACTAACTTTTGGTACCTGTTTCCTCACCTAAGAGAAAGGAGGATTAGGTGACACTGAATGGGAGTCACAGATGATCTCTCATAGGCCAGACAGCACTGGTGGTGTGACTTTGCCTTTAATTGCATATGAAAGCCATCATCAAAGACATAGCTCTCATTCTCCACCATTTTCCATTTTCTTACATCCAGTCCCCTTCTTTTTATCCCACCCAATGCACCCTCAGAATCATGTGTTTTTGCACCTCTTGTACTGAATGATCCTGAAAACTCCATAAAGCTTAAGAGCTGCTGTCTCTCATTCTAGCCGTGAGCACTTGGATATGCTATAATGATATTACACAAAGCATGCTGACCTGAAATAAAATTAGCCAAATTCAGGTCTTAATCCTCCTTGCACATGACAGTCATTCAAAATGTGGCACTGTCATACTTTCTGCTTTCAAAAGTGTGCTCTTACCCTTAACTTTTTGTGCGTGGTAAACACCAAGCTTTTAAAAATCATTTAGTTGGAAGAATTTTAGGTTTACAGAAAAGTTGCAAGAATAATATAAAGAAACTCTGTACATCCTTACCCAGAGTCACCTATTATTACCTTATTGCACCATTTGCGTTGCAATGGTGCTACACTGAGTAGCACACACACACCATTTGCGCACCATTTGCGTTGCAATGGTGCTACACTGAGTAGCACACACACACATGCACACAGAATGCACAGATATGTAATATATACAGATCATGTTTCTGAATTATCATAGAGTAAGTTGAATGCATGTCTCATTATCTCCAAATGATCTGAAGTATATTTTTAAAAAACAAGAAAATTCCATTAAATAATCACAGGAGTGTTAGCAACTTCAGAAAATTTAACAATAACACAATACTGTGTTAGCCTAGTTGTTTCATCAAATGATCCAGAAGTGTCCAAAAGACAAAATATCTTTTCTTTCAGAATAGATCTACTTGGTCTTTCATGACCAAAGTGTTCTTATTTTTCAATGGTTTATAATTAATTATATTTTTTAATTATTCTGATGCTCAAATTGTTCCATATTGGATCCTTGAGAGCCTCCTTCAAGCTGCTTCCTTTGTCCTTTTGGCATGCCCTAATTTCTTTCTTTCTTTTTTTTTTTTTAGTACTACTTCAGTTTTTGGCATAACATATTTCAAGCCCATATTGTATGTTCCTTGCCACAGACCTAGAATCACCTGTTTCTCTAAAGAACTCAAATTCCTTTTGTTAGAGAAGAGTATTAGAAACCAAGATCTGGGTTTCAGGTGTATTCACTGGGGAATCTTTATCTCTAGGCCTTTTCATCCATCACAGTTAGAAATATATATGTGCATATTTACATACATGCAAATATTTTTATGCCTGTCAGTATGTGTGAGTATAAAATATGTTAGAAATTATGAGTACATATTGACATTTGTAATTTCAATGCATTTCTAGTAGGGTACTTTTTACCTGCTTTCCTCTATTCCATCTCTGTATCTAGCTCCCAGCAACATCAGCACATTTGTTTATTTAATTATATCATATACTTTAAGTGATTTCCATACTGTTTCCCCTTACCTTTATCAAAAGCAAATCTTCTAAACAGGAGTCAGGGTTTATTTGCTGTTGTTTCCCCGTGGGTCAACTTAGAGTACCTAGTACTGATGTGTTCAGGAGCTACTTAGGTGAGTGTTCTTTTTGCCTTCCTGGGAGGCTTATGATTCACTTGCAGTACAACTACGTTCATTTTTCAGTTTGCTTTTGGTTTTAATGGATTTTTCTTCTCATTCTTATTGGTTTAAAACATGTACAAAAGTTAATGAACTTCTAACAACAACAATAAAAACCTCATAGACTTAATAAGTGATCAGCAAGGTTGTAGTGCAAGGTTATTATTTAAAGTCAATTGCTTTTCTGTACTCCAGCAATGAACAATTGGAATTTGAAATAAAAATAAAACACCATTTATATCAGCACTAAAAAAGAAAAAAGTTGGTATAAGTAAATAAAATATGTACAAGATCTATGAGAAATGCTGCAGAATGCTGAAGAAAGAATTCAAAGAAGAGCAAAATAAGAGATAGTGTGTATTATGATTAGGAAGACTCAATATTGTTAAGATGTCAGTTCTTCCCAACTTGATCTCTAGTTTCAACACAATTGTAATCAAAATCCCAGCAGGTTATTTGTGGCTATAAATAAACCTAAAGTTTATTAAAAGGCTGAAGACCCAGAATAGCCAACTCTAACACTGAAGCAAGTCAGAGGACAGGCAGTAGTCAACTTTGAAGCTTACTAGAAAGCTAATGGAGGGAGGGTGGTAATGCTGAGAGAATACATGGATCAGTGGATCAGAATAGGGAGCCAGAAACAGACCCACATGAATATAGTTAAGAGATGCTGGACAAACGAGCAAAGGCAATTTAGTGGAGAAACAGTAATCTTTTCAACCAAATAGTAGTGAAACAACTGGATACCCAGAGCAAAATAATAAGCCTAGACACAGACCTTACACCTTTTTATCTTGAAATGAGGCATAGACCTATATGTAAAATACAAGACTATAAAACTTTTATAAGATATATATAAGAAAATCTAAGTAGCTTTTTCTTTTCTTTTTTTAGATAACACCACCAAAAGCATGATCTATTGACAAAAACGTTAATATAATGGACTACATTAAAATTTAAAACTTCCATTCTGTTAAAGACACTGTTAAGAGAATGAAAAGACTAGCCATAGAGTGGGAGAAAATATTTCCAAAACACATATCTGATAAAGGACTTTTATTAAAATATAAAATACCCCTTAAAACTCAACAATATGAAAAGAAAAACCTAATTAAAATAAGGGCAAATGATCTATCTGGACAGACATCTCCCCTAAGAAGGTACACACATAAATAAAATAAAAATAACCAGAAAAGATGATCAACATCATATTATCAAAACAACATAAGATACCACTGAACATCTAGTAGAATGACTAAAATCCCAAACACTGGCAACGATGCTGGCGAGGAGGAGCAACAGGAACTTTCACTCGTGGCTAGTGGCAATGCACGTTGGCAAGCCATTTTAAAAGACAAGTGTGACAGTTTCTTTTAAAATTAACATAGCATTATCATATGATTCAGCAATTGTGCCCCTAAGTATTCAACCAAATGAGTTGAAATTGTATGTCACGTGAAAACCTTCACATGAATGTTTACAGCAGATTTATTAACAATTGCCCAAACTTGGAAGCAACTAAGTATGCCCCTCAAGAGGTGGATGGATGAACAGATATATATCCATCATCCATCAATAGATATGAATAGGGAAGGGGGTATAATTCATTGGTAGAGTGCTTTCCCTGCATGAATGGGACTCTACGTTTGATCTCTAGTACCACTAGAGGAAAAAAAAAGTACTATCAAGCTGTGAAACGATCTAGAGGAATTTTAAAGGCATATTGCTAAAAGAAAAAAGTCATTCTGAAAGGACCACATACTATATGATTCATACCAACTATGAGATATTCTGGAAAAAAACAAAATTACTGAGACTATAAGAAAAATTAGTGGTTTCTAGGATTTAGGAGGAGAGAAGAAGGAACAAATGATGGAAACACAGCATTTTGGGGGGCAGTAAAACAATTTTTTTCCAATACTGTAATGGTAGATACATGAAATTATACATTTATCAAAACCTATAAAATTGTACGACTCAAATAATGAACTACAATGCATAAGTATTGGTTCATTAGTTGTTACAAATGTGCTGCATTAATGTAAGATATTAATAAGAGGGCCAAATGTTTTCTCTCATTTGTGGAAGCTAGAATACAAGCGGAAACGGTATGATAAATGGTTATCCTAACAATTACCTCAACATGTATGATTTTTTACACCATCATGGGGAATCTTGCCTAGGTTACTGGGGGACGTAGGGAGGGAAGCAGAGAGCAAGGAAGGGAATAGGAAGGATATCAAGGAGATCAGAGGGAGGTAGTATGTAGAAATCTAATCAGAGGGGAACCTCTGACCTCCAGGAGAAGTACAGTTAACTTAGGGCTTAAGTAGGGGGAAAACATGGAACCATGGGGAAGCCAAGGGGGGGAACCAGGGAATGGCACCAGTTTAGACTTGTTCTGTCATTACACTTTTGTTCTTGATTGTTTGACAATGAATCCCTCTTAACTGTAAGACCATGTTTATTGAATAAAAATTAAAAAAAAAATAAGAAAAACTGTGTGTAAGAGTGGAGGAAAGGGAGTATTTAGGAACTGTATCTTGCATAATTTCCTATAAATCTAAAATTGCTCTGAAAAATAAAGTCTGTTAGTAAAACAACAACAAAGTATCACTTTGTACCCACTGGAATGGCTATAATCGTAACTGTGGAAAATAACAGGTGTTGGTAAGGATGTGGTAAATTTGGACCACTGCACAAATTGGTGCTGGGAATGTAAAGTGCTGCAGCCACTTTGAAAACACAGTTACAGCGCGGTCCAACAATTCCACTGTTAGGTATATAACTAGAAGAGATGAAAAATATAAGTCAAAACATAAACTTACACAAGAACATTCATAGTATTAGAATTCATAATAGGCAAAAATGGGAAAAGTCCAAACGTCCATTAGCTGATGAATGGATAAATGAAACATGATATATTTGTTCAATAGAATGAATGAAAGGTTACAGCCTGGATCAACCTTGAAAACATCATGCTGAAAGAAGCCAGTTACAAAGGAGCTCATATTGTATAACCCCATTCCTGTGAAATATTCAGCTTGCCAGAGACTGGAAGGAAGGAGAAATGGAAATAACTACTAATGGATGTGGGGTTTCTTTCAGGAATAAGATAATTGTGATGTTTACACAAGTTTGTGAATATACAGAAATCACTGAATCACACACTTTAAAAGGATGAATTTTATGGTGTATGAACTATATGTCACAAAGCTATTATTTGAAACAAAAACAACAGCACATATAATCCATAGAATCTTTCATTTTTATTCTATAGAGCTCAACTTGTCAACTTTGAGATTTTCAGGGGAGTTCAATGTTGTGAGCTGTCTAGAATCTTCTCTCTGCCTCACCTTTTTTATTTGTAAAAAGAAGATATTTCTCCCTATTTCATAGCTTTGTGTCAAACCTTAGTTATGTGATTTATGTTAGTTTATTCTTTCTCCTCTTTTAGTTTATTTTTCTCTCCCGGTTTGTTTCCCCTAGGGAAAAAAAAATCAAAGCTTGTTCTTTGGATTCCCTAGGGGGGGAAAGTTGTATAAATAACCCTTGTTCCATTTTGAACCTTGATATGGTGATGATTATTGCTACCTTTTATAAAGTATTTATTCTATCTATTCACCCTTTTTATAAAGGGTGAGTTTATGGAAACTAATACACTCCTACCACAACAGCCTTGATCCATTCTTGAGAGTGGAGACCCCTGATCTAGTCACCTCCCACTCGGCCCCATCTATTAAAGTGTCTACCAGTTCAACTCTGCTACACTGGAGATAAAACTTCATGCAAATGAAACTCTGGCTTGGGGATAAGCTATATACAGATCATAGCATCTACCTTGCCTATCCTGAACCCTGGTACACAACCTTTATGAAGAAATATAAAAGCTCCAAAAATATATGGAAAAAAGTAGATCAGTATGGAGGTTCCTGAAAACATTAGAAATGGAACCACCATATGGTCCAGCTATGCCAGTTTTGATACTTACCCTAAAGAATTAAGGTCAGCAAACTCTAGTGATACTTCCCTACCCATGTTAAGAGCAGTACAATTCATAATTGCCAAACTATGGAATCAGCCTAGGTGTTGAGCAATGGACGAATTGATAAATAATACGTAGGGTTTTTCTGTTTGTTTGTTTTTTAAGGGGGGGGGGAAGGCAATCAATTTTATTTAGTTTTTCATGTAGCCTTTTTTGCTCTGAGACTTCGCTGTGTACCTGGTGCTGGGGTTTGAACTCAGGTACTGGTGCATGCTGGGCAAACGCCATAACCCCTGAGCTTTTGCTCCAGGCCCAATATAATATGTAGTTTTAAAATGGAGTTTGATTAGCCATAAAGAAGAATGGAATTATCATATCTGCAGGAAAATGGATGGAACTGAAGAACATCATGCTAAGTGAGATAAGCCGGATTCAGAAAGTCAAGGATCATATTACACATGAGAGAAAACACGGAAAGAAAAGCACCTCACCAAAACAGAACAGAGACCAGAGAGCAGACAAAGGGGATTGAGGGAAGGGGATTGGGGTTGTATGCGGGCATGAAACAGACTGATTGATGCATATACAAATATATCACAATGAATTCCACTATTATGTACAATTAGAATGCACCAGTAAAACATTTTTAAAAAGCAGAATAAATGCCTGCTGATAATGATTTGACACTTAAAAAAGAAAAAGAAAAAAAAATATAAAAGCTGTTTAGCTTAACAAATTTTCCCTAATGGATTATAAATTGTCACTGGTAAGTATCTCAAGAAGGGTTTCAGTAGACTGTAACAGAGATGAGGAAAACACTTTAAAGTTCCATATTTATCTTTGGGAGGTGTGTTGATATCTATGTGGAAACAGAACTCTGCTGCCCAAAACAAAGTTCTGGTTCTTTGTGTGTGTGTGTGTGTGGTCTTGATGTATTCATTATGTTTTCCCCCTGCTCCTTATATTTTATTTCCTATTTAGGCTGTACTATGGTTTAGATATGTGGTGTCCCCCAAAAGCTCCTGTGGAAATGCAAGAATACTCAGAAGTTAAATGCTGTAACCTAATTAGTACATCCTAGTTTGAATGACTTCCTAGGTAGTATCTGTAGGCAGGTGGAGAGTAGCTAGATGAGGTGGATCACTGGGGGTGTGCCCTGGAAGGGTTCATCTTCCCTGCATCCCCCACCCTTTTCTCTATGCTTACTGGCCACCATGAGGTGAGTACCACTCCTCCACCATGTCCTTCTGCCATGATGTTCTGCCTCACTTTGGGCTCAGAGCAATGGTGTCAACCTGCCATGTAGTAAACCTCTGTTAAAACTCAACAATATGAAAATAAACTAATTAAAATAAGGGCAAAAGATCTATGTGAATGGATATCTCCCCTAAGATGGTATACACACAGAAAATAACACATGAAAAGATGATCAGCATCATGTGATTAGGGAATATAAAACAACATGAGATATCACTATACATCTATTAGAATGGCTAAAAATATAAAATATATTAAAAATAATGAGTACCTATTAATATTTTCAATTCCAATATTCTCCCAAACCCTTCCCTGACTCCAACACTTCAGTTATGAGACTATGAGCCAAAATAAACTTTTCCTCCTCTAAGTTGGTCTTTTTGGGTCTTATTTGGTCACAGCAATGCAAAGCTAACACCGGCTGCTAGTGGATAGGAGTAATTAGAAAATAGGACAATGAAGCCCATCATACTTAGGGTAATGGTTAACCTGTACCGTCAACTTGATTAGATCAAGATACACCTAAGATCAAGAGTCCTCTGGGTGTGCCAATGATGGTGATTCTAGGACTGATTGGCATGTGGGATACAGAAATGAAGTAGAGATCCCCGCTAAGTGTGGGCAGCACTGTCCAATAGGTTGGAGGCTTGGATGGAATAAAATCCAGAAGAAAAGGAAGCATCAGCAGATGCAAGTCTGTTTCTTTTTGAATGGATCCTTGATTGCTTCTGTGATCTGAGGACATCAGATTCCAGCTCCTTCACTCTTCCCAAGTGGACTTACCCCAGTGATTCTGCAGGGTGTTTCCAGGCCTTTAGTATAGTTAACATCATTGATCTCTTTATTCTGAGGCTTCATCATCCTGGACTGAGCAGTTACTGGTTCCTCCAGCTCTCTAGCCAGATGGTGGCCATTATAAGACTATCTCTGGTTGTGTATGCCAATCTAATAAATTGATATATATATATGTGTATGTATATATATATATATATATATATATATATTCTGTTAATTCTATTCCTCTACAGAACTCTGACCAATACAGAAATTGGTGCTATGAAGTGGGGTCACTGATGTGACTAACCTGACCAAGTCCTTCATAAGATTTTGGAGCTTTCTGGAATTTGTGGGAGGAATTTGAAATGTATTGCAATGAAAGCTGGAAATGCTTTAGATTGTTGTAAGCAGAGCTTAACTGGTAATTCTTGTGGGAGCTCAGAAGATCAGAAAGTTTGATAAGACTATGCTGAGTAAAGACAAGGATCAAGAGGTTTCAGAGGAGAAGGAGGACTCTATTGGAAATTGGACCAGAGACCATTCCTGTTATGTTCTGGCTAAGAAGTTATCTGTATTTTGCCTGTGTCCTGAGATATTCTGTGAGGCTGATTTTAAAGGCGATGACTTCTTAATCTGGCCAAAGAAATTTTTAGACAGCGTAGCATTTAGGTGGTGGCATGAGTATTGCTGGTGGCTTTTGCCCAAATGTATTGTGACATTCAGGAGCATAAACTAGAACAGAAAGATTTGAAAAACCTGAATTTGAAAAGTGGGAGTAAAACTGAGGCCAAGAAACATCTTTTTTTTTTTTTAAGACATTACCACCAGGATAATGCAAAAGCCTTTGCCCAAAGACAATAAGAAAGATGATTTGAGGGATCTCAGGAATTGGCAGGAACACACCCACTTCAGGCTCAAGGAAGTAAAAATTCCTTTGTGAAGAGACCACTCAGGCCTAGGAAGGTTTTTCAATGTGCTCAGCTACCCAAGCACTCAGACACTGCTGCAGCTGTGGTCCCTGGAGGCTTGGCTACTACACAAGATATTGGCAGACCTTGGTGGCACCCATGTGGTGCTGGTTCTGCAGGATTGCAGGCTGCTAGAGTTAGGAGCTCATATAGGCTTCAACTGAGATTTCAAAGAAAGGCCTGGATGGTCAGGCAAAGTGCCCAGGGGGTCAGCGTCCGTGCAGGCAGCCCATGAGAGGCCAACGCATGGAAATGTAAGGAGGAACCTGAAGCTGCTGTGGAGATGCCCAGGATTATGAAATGCCAGTACCATGGAACGTCCACTGAGGAAAGCCACAGGAATGGAACACAGACAAGTCAACAGAGAGGTCACAAGGACGGCAATCAACAAAGCCATTGGAGTAGAGCTACTCACAACCTTTGGACAGAACATCAGGATGCCATGCGCCCCAGATGCTGGACATGGAATTACAGGATTGTTTCCCCAGCAGAATTTCAGTCTTGTTTTGGTCCCATCCCTTCTTTCTATGTCCTCATTTTTCTGAATGGAAATGTTATTTCTATACCTTTATATATTGGATACTTGTAAATTGCTTGTGATTTTTATGGCAGCTCATGATGCAAGTTTGCCTTGAGTCTCAGTGGAAACTTCAGACTTGAACTCTGGGCAATCTTGGAACTGTTGAGACTATGGAAACTTGAAAATGGACTAAATGTATTTTGCATCATCAGACTGTCATGAGCTTTTGCAAACCAGGGGCAGAATGTTATGGTTTGGATTAAAGGCATCCCTCCCAAAACTTGTGTATGACAGTGGGAAGGCCGAGGTGAAATGATTGGGTTATCAGTGCCTTAACCCAATCAGTGAGTTAATCCCCTGATAGGGATTAACTGGTAACTGTATGATGATGGGGTGTGGCTGGAGGAGGTGGAGCATTAGGGGAGTGCCTTTGGGGTATATATTTTGTATCTGGTGTGGAGTCTCTCTCTCTGCTGCTAGAGCCAAGCCTTCCACCATGATGTTCTGCCTCATCTCAAGCCCCCAGGAACAGAGACAGCCTTCCATGGATGGACTAAGACCTCCAAAACTGTGAGCTCTTAAAATAAACTTTTCCTCCTAAAATTGTTCTTGTCAGGTCTTTTAGTCACAGTAGCAAAAAAGCTGACTAAAACACTTTGAGGCTAGATATCAAGCAGAGATAGGAAGAAACCAGAAGAACAGAGACCAGTGATGAGGTGGAGGTTATCTTGGGGCTTGAAGAGGACAGGAAGAGAGATGGTGGGGGGAAAGGACTGTGCTCAGCTCACCTGGGTTGGCAGGGAGAAGTAGAGTACCTGGATGAGAGAACAGTGGGCATTCTTCCAGGTAGATTTCAGAGTAAGACCCTCTAGGTGGAGCCAAAACACAGCTGGAGACAAAGGAGAAGGGAAGGGAAACACTGGTAAGAATCTCTCGATTAGTGCAGGATATTATTGTATGACTCAAAGGTACATATGTCCAGCTTCCTGAATCTGTTCACGGATACTAACTAGAATCAAATAAGTTTAAAGACACGCAGTCCAAAGTCTTTATTTTATAGTTGAGTTAATTATAGTTAGAGTAGTAAATTGCCCAAAGTGTACAGGACCCAATCTATAGTAATATTTCTAGATCACTATATCATAATCAAAGTCAAAATTTAAATTAAATCAATGTAAAGTATGTTATATAATACAATACACAGGTTCAGTATGTATCATTGCTATTTTTGCTACATTTTGCATTTAGTATGTCCATCTAAATTTTTCTTTAAGAAATTTATTCTTTAATATATTGATGCTTTTGCTTATTAATACTGAATGTTGTAATTCATATATTCGTTATTTTGGCAGTAGTAAAATCTCAATATAATGGAGTTTGTACACAGGACTGTTGTGATTGGGTTCATGGAAAAATGGAATTAGGGGTAAGGCATATGTAATACATTTATAGTTGTATATGTATATATGGATTAAGTTATTTAACAGAGACTACTGAATACTCTTCTGTTCAAATCAATGTGCACATATTGGGCAATTGTGCAGTCTCTTAGGGATGAAAGAATTCTCCCAATTAATTCATAGATCACCTCCCTCATTTTTTTTTCCTGGTAGGAGGTGTCATGTCATTTATTGAAGGAAAAACAAAATAAAACAAAACAAAGCAGGGTAAACACATTTCTTAATAAGTGTAATTTGTTAAAATCTTGTTAAAACACATGGACTAAGGTGAAGTAACAATAATTAAAGAATATCACTGGAGGAAAAGCTTTCGAGGTCTGGAACCTGGGAGAGCACTGGAGAGGAGTGCTCTGAAGGGAAGGAGCCCCCACCTTCCCTTCACCCTCTCACCTATTTAATCCTACCAGAAACTACCAAGACACCCAGACCTCTCTCCTTTTGAATGAAACATGGCTTTACATGACTTTTCAAAGTTGGGGACCAGGGGGGGGTCTTCATTTCATTTGAAATAGTCCTGGGGAACTGCACTGACCATAGCATGGATAGCTTAGAAATTCCATCTTGTTATCATATACCTTTTCTCCTGTGGTCCAAAAGACAGTGTTATTAAAGTGTCACATAAAGATGCATTTACCTGTAAATTTGCTGATGCTACACTGTATTTTACTTTTCCATTGCCTCTTTAAAGAAGCACATGCATCCAACTAGAACTTAAAAGGGCTGTATAAAGTAATTCAACGGTAGCAAATGTACTATTTAAAATGAACCAGCTGGGTGCATACCTGTAATCTCAGTGGCTCAGGAGGCTGAAGCAGGAGGATAACTAGTTCAAAGCAACTTAGATTCTGTCTCAAAAACTGAAAAACAAACAACCAGGCTGGGAATGTGACTCAGTGTTTAAGCACCCCTGGGTTCAATCTCGTGTATCAAAAAAGAAAAGAAAAAGAATCTAAGATATGTAATGATTTTAGATTAAATAGGCAGGCATTTTACAAAATAATCAAAATGCAAATGCACTCTTTTTCTTTCTGTTTTTTAAAGAGAGAAGGACAGTGAGAGAGAGAGAGAGAGAGAGAGAGAGAGACAGAATCAATTTTTATTGAGCTCTTCACATGGCTTTCATTGCTCCAACACTTAGTTGTGTACATGGGTGCTGGGGTTTGAACCGGTGTACTCGTGCATGCCGGGCAAGCGCCGCAACTGCCAAGCCACCGCTCCAGCCCCAAATGCACTCTTTTTCAACAGTAGCAATTTGCTGAATAATAATTTGAAATGATCTTTCAATGTATAAAAACAGACTAATTTGAAAATAGCTACAAAATAAATAGCCTTTAAGAAGCCCATATTGATGGTTATTCTAGTTTTTGGATACCAAAATAGAGACATATTAAATAAAAAAATTTTTATCTTTGAATTTATAGGAAAAGTCTAACAGAAATGTAATTGAAATGAGTAAGATTATTAAACAAAATTGCTCTAAAAGATTGGAAATGTGGATCAATTATAGTTCACATAATTGTGAGATCCTAAGAGTTTTCCCAGCATTTTTGGAGACAACTAATCTTGACATACAAGAGATAAATATATTGATGCCACTTCCAACTTATTGCACTGTAAAAAAAGTACCTTTACGTATAAGATATTGTGACACAGCACATAACCTATTTTTTATACAGAAGAGTATCAATCAAAGTGAAAACAGGATTTTAAATGATCAAATTATAAGTGGAGAGTTTATAACATTTTCAAAATGGTCTTCACTGAATCACCTCTGTCTTGTTCCATATAATCAAGTTAGATACAGATGTAACTTAGCTTAACTTAAACATATGTGTGTGTATTTGTGCAGAGTTAAAACACTGAAAATTGACAGCCAATTTATCTCAATCAATTAAAACAAAGTCATTATTATTGGGAAAACTAAATATTGGCCATGATGACTACCTTAATGGGTTTGACATATGAAATACGTGATGTAATTGTTCTTATATGGGGTTATGTTTGGAATTTCCCAACATTTCCTATGTAGTAAACTGATTTATTATAAGAACAGTGTTTTTTTTCCTTTGTAAAAATGAATTTAATAACTATCTAAAATGTTTTAAAATTCTGAATCACAGGTCATTATTGCCACCTGCTGGTTATGTAGTTTAGTTGCATTTTTTGTAAAAAATTACCAGTTTTACTAAAGAGACAATGGGAACACAGCAACTTTTAGACGCACAGGAATGGATTAGAAGCCTTTATGCAAAAAACAATTTGCTAAACCATGAGACATCACCATTTCTAAGAAGATAATGTAAAAATATAGTTCACTATATCTAATTATGTTGTGCTATTTTAATTTTTTCATAATAGAATAAAATATTAGGAGTATTGGCCCAAGTTATTATTGTTAATAAGCATGTAGCTAAAAATGCGAATCAAATAACTATTCAGAATAAGTAGGTTCCAATAAGACTGTTAGAGTAGGTATTAAAAAGATGAAAATATACAGGAGGATAAAATAAATGTCATGATTTTCCTCTCACACACAGATCTATTCTGTTTAGTAACAGAATGTGTAACTATTCAGGCAAGTGTCTCAGTTTTCTCAGTTAACTAATGAAACTAGAACATGTTCAATAATAGAATCCAGGTGAGGGGCTGAAGCAGTGGCTCAGTGGTTACAGTACTTGCCTGGCATGCCCAAGTACACAGGTTCAAACCCCAGCACCCACGTACACAACTAAGTGTTGGAGCAACGAAAGCCATATGAAAAACTAAATATAATTCTCTCTCTCTCTCTCTCTCTCTCACTGTCTTTCCCTCTTTAAAAAAAAAAGGAATCCAGGTGAGTACTGGGGAGGGGGTAATGTGGGAGTAATTCTGGTTTAAGAACATATGCCTAACATATGATGCTTTGTATGTATTTATGAGTGTACAAGAACTCAACTCCTTAATAAAAATTTTTAACAAAAGAATCCAGGTGAGCAAAATATTAATTGGAAGGAATATTCACCAGTGTCCTGTGCAATGTTCCATCTAAAACATGGTGATGTAACATTTGTTTATTCAGTATGTACCAGGTTTTAGGTGATTTACAATCATCATTTCATTCAATAATATCAGATGAACTTGACTCATTTTTCAGATGAGGAAATTGATCCAAGAGTGGCTGAATTAGTAGCTCTGGGTCATATATTATAAATCTTCCTGTGTGAGTCCTCTGTGAAAAAGATTTAAAATTGTGCCAAACACATAATTAATCCTATGTTTACTATATATCTGATTCAGAAAACACACCTTGTTTTTTTCCTTGAACACCATATCATGACTATTCTTATATCATTAAATATTCAAAATGACTTAAATGCTGCACTGTATGAATGATCTATAACTTAGTGTTGAGGCTATTTCTAATTTTCCTCTGAAATAAATAATAGCACAATGAATAGTCACATAAAAGATTAGTATTTAAAGGGTAAAAATGATTAGATTTGTACTTTTAAGTGCTAGACCACAGATAAGAACATGATCCAAAAAGGCAACTGGAAAAAACTCTAGGGCAAAAGAACAAATTGACCAAACCAGAAAACAATTACTGCATTACCCTTTGTAAGGAAAAAGACTGAAGGAAGAAAGGACAGAGGAGAGTGAGGGCTCAACAGTAACACAAGGTTATTCGGGAGAAACCTACTGAGGGGGGAATCTGGGAGCCACTTGCCCCTTACAGCCTGGGGTAGATATAAAGGAACGAGGGGACAGGGGACCAAGGTTTGAGTTTTTGGTTAAAACAGGAGTTTCTGTAGAGTGTGATTTTTCTGATAAGAGTTTGGAGTCAATGTATTCCCATAAGGGCCCCAGTCAGTACACTTTGAAACAGTGAGTAGTGGATTTGCTGTCTGGCTCACTTGAGTGATTTCTGGTAATTTCCCTCATCCATCACCCTTATTGTTCCAAAATACAATAGGAAAATATTCATATTTAAATATAAGGTGTCCTATTTTGACTTTGTGTATTCATTCAAGAACATATTTTCACCAACCCACTCTTAAATAAACTCAGTACTGGACAGATAGAATTTACTAGCTGTTAAAAATTGGGCAAATTGATGCATCCCTCCCTGTTCTGCCATTTTGTATGAATTGATCGATAAAACATTTGAACAACAAACACAGTGGCATGAATGCTCCTTGGGGGGAAAATCTTGTAAAACAACAATTAAAGGTAACTACTTATTGAATGTTTTCCGTTTTGCACCTACTTAATTTAAACTAGTGAACCAGCTGAAAAATACTGTCAGTAAGAGCTCTAGACTATCAGAAAAGGCATAATTAATGAGACATGGAAAGTGACACTTCACGTGGACAGGGAGGAGAAAAGGATTAAAAAAAAAGCTACGGGATGGATTTTCAGTAGAAAAGAGAAATTGTTAAGGTGCCTCCTGCTGTGGACCTCACTTGGAATGAGTGGAATGGAAGATTTGTGTCTGGGAAATTGGAAAGCTGAAAAGGTAGACTGGGGCAGACTACTGAAGGCTTGATGAGCAAAACAAGGAGTTTACGTTTTGCGGCCTTGGTGGAGGCATGAACTCAGAGCAGTGCTGCATCAGGGACACTAACTTGGCTACAAGGATCTATAGTTTAGATGGGGAGTTGGGGATTAGGGAGTTCGATCTGATTGACCAGAGGACCTGGAAGAAGCCAACCCGCTCCTCCCCGCCGGTCCATCTGTGCCAGCCACTGAGATCTCTATAGGACTGAGGGGTGCCTGCGACAGAGCACCTCTTAGATGGTCCTGGGTAGTGTCGGATTTAGGAAAGTGCGGCACGCGGTGCTAAGGCTGAGGAATTCCGAGGCCTGTGTTGGAACAGATGCTGTTACTCCGTAAAAGGACGGTAAACGCCGCCCGCATTGGGGTAAACCGCGGTGTCACTGTACACACCTCTACCTGAGGCCCTGAGGTCACACTTCCTCACTCGCGCAGGCTGGGCACGCTTTGCACCTGCGGAGGTGCAGAGGGGCTGGGTGCGCGCTGAGCTGTGCGTGGAGCGGCGCGCGTGCGGCCGCTCCTGGGAGGAGGCGCACGTGGAGGTCCCGCGCCCTGGGCGGTGCGCGAGGGCGGAGCGAGACTGCAAGGCCCGCACGCCCCGCCCTCCACGTTTCGCGGTTGCCATGACGACCGGAAGGACCGCAACGGCGCCGTGGACCAGTCGTTGAGGCTGCGAGGCCAGCCAGGCCCCTCGGGACCTCGCCTCAATCGGCTGGGCCAGTGCCCCCAGATTGACCCAGCTCCATCCGAACAGGGACTATGAGAAAATGGTCGGGCAAACGAGGAATAAACTCAAAGAAGTGGGTTCAGAGTCGCCTCAGTCTTCTCGGGCCATCCAGCCGAAGCGGCGGCGCCGGGCCACCGGAGCCACCGGCGCCGGGGAACCCGAGTTGGAGGAGGAGCTGCAGGAGGAGGCGGAAAAGTCGGAGGTGCGTTTGCAGCCTTCGCCCGTAGGAGGCAGGAACCTGCCAGGGGGCTCCCGGGATTACTCGCCGCGGAGGATCCGAAATATGAGCGCGCAAAACTACTTGCATCTGGAAGAGCTCGCCAGAACCCTTCTTTTCGGCCGCTTCCAGTTCCTTTGCTGTTTCCTGGAACAGCTGCGGGAAAAGGTGCACGCACTGCAGACGCTTCGGGCCTCCAACAGGACCACTTTCAGCATAGGTGAGCAGAACAGGCTGGAGAGCCGATGGAAGGAGCCCGAAGGCTGCCCGGACCCGCGATGCTAGGCTCCGTGTCCCTCAGGCTGTCCCCTTGGAGCCTCAAGGTTTGAAATGGTTTTCTTGAGTTTTGAGGGAGATGAGTCCAAACGTCTGTGGGTTCCTGTCAGCAATAACGATGAGATCCGAGCGCTGTAGAATCACCTGCCAAGAATTCCCAGCCCCTTTAATTCTTGATTTTAAAATTTTTTCGCAGGATTTTCAGTTTCAGTGGTCACCCTTATGTCAACAAAATATTCATAATCAAGGCACTCAATTATTTTGTAAAAGTGATTGGTTAGTTCTTGGGGGGATCCACATTCCAAAATGCTTCTCTTTATTTTAAATAAAGCAAAACAAAGGGAGTGGTTTTTCAAATTAGCTGACATCACTAACAGTGCAAATAGGTCAGAGTAGATAATAGATTACCCAGTGTTCATACCCATTTATTTTAGTTTTTCTGTAGTGCTTCCCTGCTGAAAATTGGGGAATTTTTCTTATTTAAGTGCTTGAAATGCTTTTCTTCCTCCATTTATATCCCTCATTTTCCGTAGTTTAAGATGTAGCTTCAATGTTATTGTTGTCTCGACAAAATCAATTTTGAACCTAATCTTTGATCAAACTGAATACCAGTATAAATTGAGACATAGATAAATGTCTTTTAATGAAAATAATTGTGTTTTATTTTCCACCATACATTAGTCGAAGCTCCACACTTGAAGTGTTAACAATACTTGAGGAATAATGACAGTTCATGTTTAGATTTTATCAAATTCCTGATTATGTCAGTAGATATATCCTGCTTGGAAACTATGCAGTTTTCCCAAATCCCAGCATCACTGCCCTGAAGTTTGGTACATGAGGGGCACCTGATACATATTATTGGGTACAATAATGACCAACAATATCAAATGCCATGGGAGTTTAGAAGAGCAAATTAATATTTTAAAGTGGGAAGTGGGAAAGGAGATCAGGAAAGACAGCTGGGGTTCAAATTGTGATGAAGGGTCAATATTTAGATGATTGGAGCTGGAAACAAGTGTTAGAGGCTGATGAAACTGCATCATCAAAGTCATGGAAATAAGACAACATAAAACCTAAGTTAGGCTGAAAGGAAAGATGTGGAAAGAAGAGGAAGTAGGAAGTAAGCTGAAAGGTTGCTTGGGACCAGCCTTGGAGATCCTAATCAAGGCTGGATGTTAGGCCTTTGGCCTTTATTTATAAGAAGGCACTGATTGATTCTTTCCTTCAAAAATGTTTTTTAGTGAAATGAAATCATTTGAAATTAATCACCTGAGAGGGAACAATTCAGTAGTATTTTGTACATTCACAATTTTGTCACTGAATGATTTTTAAATTAGAGAATGACTTGATAAGGAGTGTGCTTCAGCATAAGTTGGCATAAGTTGGGATGGAGAAAGACTGAGAAAGGAAACAGAAGGAACAGTTGGAAGACTTTTCTTGGAATCCAGGCTATAATGGTCTAAACAAGGGTAGCAGCAGTAGGCATGGGGAGGACAGTACAGAGCTGAGAGTGGATGGAGACAGATTGACTGCACTAAATAGCTGGTGACTTAGAAGAGACAAGAGGGAGGTGGAGATGGCTGCAGTAATGCAGAAGTGATAGTTGAAACTTTGAGATTGCCAAGGGATATCCGTATGGCGAGAGAGAAGGGGATATAGTCAAGATACTTGGGGAAAACTTTTAAACTTAGTTTCAGGAGATGAGAGGAAAAGGAACAACCAATTAAGTGTATAAAATGTGAGTGTGTAAAATAAAATTGGGGTTTTTGATTTGACTGAAGATGAGAGAAAAAAACCCAAGAATCTGATCAAAAGCTACAGGAAATTTGAAGAGCATAAGAGCTGAAAGAGGCTATTGATCTCAATAACTAGAAGGTCATTGGCTTTTTTTTTTTTTAAAGAATTTGGGGAACTTTGAAGGAAGAAATTGGCCAAGAGTCTTGTCATTAAATGGAAGAGAAAGGGGCAGTCATATTTCACAATTTGGGAGACTGTTAGCTAAAGGGAAGTGTTTTCCATTCTCAGAGAATGAAAGGCTAACAGGAAGGATCAAGCAGAGAGGGAAAGCTCCAAGCAGAGATGAAAGAGCCAAGGAAGGAAAGAATTGATGAAGCAAAGTCTTGGAATGTTTGGGAGGGAGGGAGCCAAAACACAGACTTGAAAAGTCACTGCAGACAAGAGGAGAGATGTGTCCTCTGAGATAGTAGAAAATAGAAAAAAGCAAGGATTACATAGCTGTAGAGAAATGTTGAAGTAAAAGTCGTTGGGAGTGCTGGTGCCCCTAGGTCTTCATGTCAGTACAGGCTGGGTCGATGAGGGGCAGGGGTGAGACTGAGAAAGGGTGCGGGAATGCACTTTTCGCCACAACTTAAAGGCCTCCTGCTGAGCACTTCATGTACCTGGGAAATTGTCATAATTATACTCATGCCTTTTATCTGTGGGGTGGTGTATAATTTAGGGTGAAGGGAAAGAGTGGGACACAGATTTCTGAGGATCTTTGAAAAGATCAGTGGATTTGGTAACATATTTGATCTTTTCCATTTCTTTAAATATCAATTTTATAAATTTTTGTGGTGTGTAACATTTTCAGAATAAGAGTACAAATATAGTCAAATAAGACAGTTTCTTTATTTCTTAAAATTAATGAAGCCTTATCAGAGAGGCATGTTTTTCAAGTTTAGAGAGAAGGTGGCTCAGAGTATATTAGATAGGAAATGCTAACAAAGGCATAAAGACCCAGTGCGTACATATTTCAAGCTTTGCAGGCTGCAGTTTCCATTGTATCTTCATCTTTTTCTTCTTCTTCTTCTTTCTTTCTTTCTTGTTTTTTTTTTTTTTGAGGAAGAAGGGGGGGACAGGGAAATATACATATAGAGAATCCATTTTTACTTATTCATCTGGTCTTTGTTTTTACAACACTTTGTGTATATGGTGCTGGGGTTTAAGCCAGGATCCCAGGTGCATGCCAGGCAAGCATTACAACTTCTGAACCACCATTCCAGCCCCTCTTCTTTATTCTTAGAAACTTTTAAAAACATAAACACCATTTCTAGTTTGTGGACAGTACAGAAACAGACCATAGGCTTCAGTTTGCCTATCCTGGTATAAAATAGGTACATTTTATGAGAATTATTTAAGATGAATCCATGGTATAGTAAGCAACATGAAGAAAGAGCTGGAGAAACATGATTGGGGATTTCAACACTGTAATTTTAAATTTCTTTATTGAATTAATTTGCATTTATTTTATTAGCCAAATTGAGTACATTTTGAATTTTTATTTTTATTTTATTTTTTAAAGAGAGAGGGACAGTGAAAGAGAGAGAGAGACAGAGAAAGGGAGAAACAACTTTATTTAGTTTTTCACATGGCCTTAGTTGTTCTAACACTTAGTTGTGTACGTGGTGCTGGGGTTTGATGCTTGCCAGGCAAGCATCGAAACCACTGAGCCACCCCTCCAGCCCCACATTTTGAATTTTTAAAGAGCTTAATATAAAGGGGTAGTAACACACAAGCTAGGTAGGGCATTCGTAGATATGTATCCAGAAGGAGGGGGGGTGCTGGCCAGGGAGGGGAGAGGGAGAGAGTATAGGGAGGGATCTAGGTGGTAATTCTAATTTAAAAATATATAATATCATATTGTTACTTTGGATACATTTTTGATTGTACAACAACTAAATTTCTTAATTAAAAAAAAAAAGACCACTTGCTAAGTATCTTTGGGACAACCATAAGAATTACCATTACAGAGTCTTGGAAGGAAGGCAGAGTCACTTCTCCATGACAATAAGGAAGATACTTGGGAAATTATCAAAATCAACTTTTTAAAAACTTAAATAGTCAAAGGTTTACAATAATCTGAAGAGCATTACTTCAAGAAAAGCTGCTGAACCTCTGTGAGAACGGAAGGGTTTGGTGGTGTTTTAACTTGTTCTGCCTCCCATAGCATACTACCCATTCCTTCTCACCCCTTCCTCTACCTAGCTCCATGGTATTCTTGAGTATAAGCAACTTTCTAGTCACTAGAGAGGACAGATTGTGTTTGTAGCTCTTCAAAAAGCCGCTTACCTAGAGAGTCACTGTTGGACCTGTCTCATAGCCCTCTGGTAAAGCCTCTTGCGTAGTGTATCCTGGGTGGGTTAGGGATCCCTGAGTCGGAGCTCACAGAGCTGACACTTCCTCAAGGTTTGCATTGCATAATGGGGCATCTGAATGTACTGCTGAAGTGACTTTCTGCATTAATCTACTGATGAGCCCAAGGAAGGGTGTTCTGGAGTGGCTTCTGTTGGCTTAAGTCTTCTGAAAAAAAAAAAAATCTGAGCACAGTGTATTTATTTGCTTCTTTTCAAAATTGTACTTAATAGAGAATACAAGACAACAGAGATTTCAAAATCACCCATTTCACTTTTTTTTTTTAATTTAACAAATTACCTAAGAGGGATATATAAACCTTTCAGGTCTCCCACTTTGCTCAGGTGTCAAGTTCCCCTTACAAGAGGTAAGCGTGATTCTCAATTTGCTGGATCTCAATTTGCATGTTCTGGATCTTTCCCCAGTGTTCACATAAACAGAAGGATCTAGCCAGTTAGCCTTATTTGCTATCTCTCTAGACATGTAAGCAAATGCATTTGAAATACTTGCTTTAAATGTATTTTATAGTAAAGCATCTTTTAATTTCTTTTTTTTTTCTTTTTCCAGCTGCCTTTGTGGCAATTTTGCACTGGTAAGATTTAGTTTTCATTTGAAATAAATAAAAACATTTGGATTGTAATTTGTCATCATTATTTGTATATAATATGTATAATTATATATGTAATTTGTATAAAATAATAACTTCTGGCCATATATATAGAACATCTGTATGTGTACCAGTTAATACACATATATTATTTTTTACAAACCTCATTTATGATGCAAAATTTATAAAGCAGATTCATTGTGAGAAGTTACTTAAATATTTTTGCTTTATAATAGAATTCACCACTGTATTTCTTTAACTTTTCTAGTGTATTTTGCAGCTTAATTTAAATACTTTCTTACTTTATATTATCTATGTGTTATTAAGTGACATAAATTTAGAGATTAAGTTTTAGTTTACTTGCCAACTGGAAAGCAGGTAGAATTAAAGAGGAAGACTCTTTGTCTAGTGGTAAGAAAGAATTAAATAACTTTGAGCCTTTCAGTGTGCAAGCATAAGCATTTTATTTTGCAAAAGTGATCTATTTATAAAAAATATATGTAAAAATGATAATTTTTTTCCTCTGGAATATTTTCATTTCTACTGAGCTCAGAGATTTCTGCTTTTGGGAAGTATGGATCTACCCTGTGATCTGTTTGGGATAGTGCTGCTCTGGCCCTTCAGTCTACAGGAAGCTTTTGATGCTATAACTAAGGCAATAATGGTAGGAAGGATTCTTACTGATATTGGTACCCTGACATATGACATATAAATAAGGTAAATGCACATAAGGGTGAGTGGAAACTAGATTGATGGATGGAATTTGCTTTTTTTTTTTTTTTTTTACTTTATTGGAAAACACCACATACATTATGCATAGCATAAGTGCTAACTATACGTTTGTTTATCACATATTTTGTCACTGCCTACAGCTGTTGAGTTGCAGTATTAATGTATCTCTGCATATGTTTTTATGTTCTGGCACTTGAAAGTTGATCACTATATAAAATTACGCTTATTTAAAAAATCTGTTTAAACTTAAAATTATATTCTGCACATTTTTCAACAGTTACAAAAGTATTTCCCCAACCTGATATATTTGAATTACTTGTTAAACTTAAAACAGAAAACAAACAAACAAAAACTTGCCTTTGTTCTTATTTAGAGGCTTGGAGTGGAAGGAAGGAAGAGAGGAGAGAGTTGCAGGAATTTTAGATATACATAGAAATAAGTGTAAGAACCAAGTTAATAAATTTCACATGTGTGCTACACTGGATTATAAATGCCTCAAAACACAGAAGTTAGTAAACAATTCTAATGTTGTCATAATATTATAAAAATTATTTTTTCATTTTTATGGATTTCTTACTTTGTTTATCTGTGACTTATATGTTTTAGTACTGTTCTTGAAACCTGTTCTTATTATGATGTATTTCATTTTTCCCCAGGATACATTTAATATCACTTTTTGAAAATGACCGTCATTTTTCTCACCTCTCATCTTTAGAACGGGAGATGACTTTTCGCACTGAAATGGTTAGCTTCTTTTTTCTCATGAATTCATTTGTGATTTAAGAACAGAAAGACTATAAGGTAGAAATTTATCATGAATGGAAGTGAACTTTTGGTGAATGGAATTGTTTTTACTTTGCATGAATTTGTCAGAATATTAGGTCCTTTACCAACTTCTTTTTAATTTTTATCCATATAACAGCTATAAAGTTTTGAAGAATTGGATTCATAAGTATTTGTACAGCATTTGAATATTTTAAAAGTTGTATTTCTATGAGAAGATATAAACTATTAAATAAAGAGGGTAGCTGTGGAAGAATACAGATTTCGGTGACAGATCACTGGATTCAGATAGTTCTGGCTTTATTTTTTGATGGCTAATCAATCTTTCTCATCTGTTAAGTAGAAATAATGCTAACTTTATAGGGTTTTATTGAAAACAGAGGTGGATAATGAACAGAAGCACATATAATAGTACCTGTCACAAAATAATATCTTGTTATTAATAACAGCTTAAATATTTCCCTTAAATATTTAAAGATATTGAGTATCTTTAAATTATTGCTTGCTTTGTTCTCCTCCTACACTGAAAGGAAAACCCTTCCATGAACTGATATTTTGCCAATCAAAACTGTGAGAAAAAGGCCTATCAGCTAAAACAGATCTTCAATTTAGGAGCTGCTAGTATTGCTTGGCCTGTCAATAATAAGGTGATTGACTTCCAGTGAGTATGATCTAAATGGCTGAAAGCTTACAGAGTAAGTGGAAAAGGAAGATGCCTGCTGAAGAAACTAACAAAAAATGCTCCAAAGGAGAGCAAGAGACTTAAAAGATTTCTCAAAGTAGACAGTAATGTTTTAATGAAAGGTGTTCAAGAGATTGCGACTGGCGGTACCCATTCATTGCCAAGAGACATGCAATATGTTGGTGAAAAATGAAAAAGACAAAATGAAAATAGAGACTGATAAATGGAGAAACAAAAAGTGTTTTCTTAATCGCCATGGATGGTACTCAGTATGGATGAACCAGAGCAGAAAAAAAGGCTGAATTCAAAGTGAGAGAAAGGAGAGGGAAGAGGGCTGGGGGCAATGTAGCTCAGTGGTAGAGTGCTTCCCCAGCATTTGCAAGACTGAGGGTTTGAGCCCCAGTACCACAAAATCAAAACGAAGCAAAACAAAGACAATAAAAAACAGGGGCAGGGCTCCTTGAACAAAGCAAACAAGCAGTGAAGCAGTGAAGGCAGCAAAGGGTCTGGCCTGATAGACTTTTAAAAGAAAGGTGTTATATAGGACAGATAATTGATTAGAAGTGTACTCATTGATTTCAGCTCCCACTACATGAAAACTGTTCTCATGTTTTAACTTGGCCATTTAAAAAAATTCAGACCCACAATAATCCCTCATTTGTTTTGGGAACTTGCATAAATTATTCCCTTTGATGAATGGAAACTATGGTGATGTTTTCATTTGATGTTGCCCAATATCCAGGGACTATCACACATCAAAAACCCGTCAAATATTAATGTGGTTATATTGTTTGTTCTTAATTCTTGGTGATTATAGTCAGTAAAGCAAAATAAATGATCTGCTGACAAATTTGAGTAAAGTCAGATTTTTAAAAGAACCTATTAGGTTATATTACTTTTTTTTTTTTTAAAGAGAGAGGGACAGTGAGAGAGACAGAGAAAGAGAGAAACAACTTTGTTTAGTTTTTCACATGGCCTTCGTTGCTCCAACACTTAGTTGTGTATGTGGTGCTGGGGTTTGAACCCAGGCCCTCATGCATGCCAGACAAGTACCCCAACCACTGAGCAACTGCTCCAGCCCCTTATGTGCTATTTCTTAAGATCACGAGAAAAATGAGGAAATTGTCCATATGCAAAGTTATACAGGATGATGAAGGCATCACTATTTATGATAAAATTCATTATATGACAGCTTCTGAGGACTGGGGTACACAAGCATATTTGGAAAATTAAAAATATATTGTATGCACATGTTAAGGCACTATTAAAAGGCTCCTTAAAATATTTGATCATCCCTCAAACTCTTCATTCTGAAAAAGTAAACACACAGATAAGCTGAAAGAATAGTAAAGTTATAATCCGAAAATACTTGATTTTTGAGTCTACTAATGTGGTAGCAAGGAGTAATTAGAAAGGCTTATTACTGACCTTTTCATTTTTTCAGAAAAAAATTCTGAAAGGAGTTATAAAAATAAATATTTTAAAGTTTTAGTTGACTTCTGTGCCTTTTTTTTTTTTAATAAAGGGACTTTATTATTCCTACTTCAAGACCATTATTGAAGCACCTTCATTTTTGGAAGGACTATGGATGATTATGAATGATAGGCTTACTGAATATCCTCTTGTAATTAATACAGTGAAACGTTTCCATCTTTATCCAGAGGTGAGTAATATTTTGAGCCAAATAAGAACTGTAGAATGAGTTCTTTTTTCTTTTTTCTTTTCTTTTCTTTTTTTTTTTTTTCCATCAAAGGTACTAAGTACAGTGATGCTACAAAAAAGAAAAGGGAACCTTTTAGGTTTATTGGGTGTAAATGAGTTTAGTTGTAGTTGAGCATAGGGCCAAAAGTTCTTAATATTTAAAGGTCACAGAAACTATTCTTACATGAACTTAAAGAATAAACTTTGGTATAGAAGTTAGACCAGGGTAATAGATAAGCCAAATGGAGAGTCAAGAAAACCAAAAAGGGTTCTACATTAGTTTGTTGGCTTTGGACACTGAGTGGCTCTGTGTGATGACCACATGAGGGGGCAGTGAAAGTAATGAGCAGTGCAGTGACCTTGGAGTTACATGAATGAAGTAAGATTTAAGGGGCTGTGGGTGTAGCTCAGTGGTAGAGCACTTGCCTAGCATCCCCAGGACTAGGGGGCAGGAAGGAAAGGTAACATTAATTTGTCACATAGCCAGAAATCAGTGACAATCTTGCAATGTTTGCCTTAAAGTATATGTTTTTATGTATTTATTTATTTATTTATTTTATTATTATTATTTTTTTGGTTAGAGGAGTCTGCAAATTCTAGAAATTTGAAAAGCAATAACAAAAAATTTGTAAACTTGATTGTTGTACTTGAGGTAAATGTCAAATTAATCAGGGTGTAAGCACTGCTTTGGGGATTAAGGTTATCTCAATATCTAGCAGATTAATTAAAAATTACTACATTTTGGGTCTTCACATGTTTGTAGCTTTAAAAATTATTCAATTTTTAAATATTTAAAATCATTGAAACTAAGTTAATAATATTCAGATGTTTAATCAACCACTTAGAATATATAAATGGCATTCTTTGCTTCAGATTTAAAAATAACTTAAACACCAAATATCATTAAAGTCTCCTTTGTTTTGGTGTCCAGTCCAAGTTGTTACTTTCCTCTTCCTTCAAGAGCCTTTGTCATAAATTTGATGTGCATATTCAATCTGTTTTCAAGGATTTTTTTGGTTTTAAATTAATATAAATTCTCTTACATTCAGTGTGTCTTTTCCCACAGTATTATATTTTTCAACTTTGTGTATATACATCTGTTTCTTTAATTTTAACCATTTTTATGAATTCCAAATTTTGTTTATACAATTCTCTGTTTATTATAGATGCTAAATTATTTCCAATCTTTCTGTTCCAAACAGTTCTAAAATGTATAACCTTGTATGTGTTTTCTCCTGTATACGTGCAAGATTTTCTCAAGGACATACATATGGAAGTGTGATGCTATGTTGTAGAGGGTGCATTCTGTCATCCTCAAATATTGTCAAAATAGGTCTCTCAAGGAAACGTAGCAATTCATACATTTCTGGGAAGAACTCAGTTTTCCTCATATACTTTAGATCTCAAATTATCATATCTTAAGTTTCTTTCTCTTCTGATTGCTGAGATATGTTATTGTTTTAATTTGTACTTCCCTTATTATTTGTGAGGTTAAACATATTGCCATGTTTAATAGACATTTGGATTTTTTCTTCATCACCTATATAAATCTGTCATCTATTTGGTGGTGGTTTTCTTATTGACTGGTTGGTATAATTAATATTATTTTTCATTTTTATTGGTGCCTTTTAGTTATACATGATAGTGGACTATACAATGACCTAATTGTAAAAGCATGGAGTATACCTTGTTCTAATTCACTGCTCAGTATTTCACCCTCTCCTCCCTGTCTCCCACCCAGGCTCCCACCTGTTCCCTTTCCCTCTACTCTACTGATTTTTCTGTTATTTACTAATAATTTTTATTTTATTTTTTAAAGAGAGAAGGACAGTGACAGAGAAAGAGAGAATTTTATTTAGATTTTCATGTGGCTTTTATTGCTTCAACATTTTGCTGTGTATGTGGTGCTGGGGCTTGAAACTGCATCCTGCAACCAGTGTCTGCAGCCTCCAATACATTTTTTTAAGTTAATGTCTTGTCGATATTTTCCCTTTTCTATTTCATGAAATAATTTGAGGAGGATTGATATTAGTTCTTCTTTAAAGGTCTGGTGGAATCCATCCTGGGATTTTCATTTTTGGAAAGCTTTTGGTGGCTGCTTCAGTTTCATTGCTGGAAATTTAATCTTCTATTTCTTCCAGGCTCCATTTGAGTAGATCTCTAGCAATTTTGCCATATCTTCAAGGTTGTCTAGTTTATTGGAGTATAAATTTTCAATATAGTTTCTGATGATCCTTTGGATTTCAGAAGTTTCTGTGGTGATATTTCCTTGTTTGTCTCAGATTTTAATAATTTAATTTTTTCTCTTTTAGTTTATTTGGCTAAGGGTTTATCAATTTTGTTTATTCTTTCAAAAAACCAATCCTTGTTTCATTGATCCTTTGTATTGTTTTTTATTTCAATTTCATTGATTTTTGGCTCTGATTTTAATTATTTCCTGTCTTCTATTGATTTTGTTATTGATTTCTTCTTTTTCTAAGGCCTTGAGTTGTAACGTTAAATTATTTTTTTTTGGTGTCTTCATATTCTTTTAATGTATGAGTTCAATGCTATATGAACTTTCCTCTTAGAAATGCCTTCGTACTGTCCCTGAGATTTTGATATGTTTGTTGTACAACTGTTCTCATTTATCTCTAAATGTTTTTTAATTTCTCCCCTGATTTCTTCTGTTATTCATTCATTATTTAACAGTGTATTATTTAATCTCCAGGTAGCTTCTAAACTAGCTTCTATTTTTATCTTATCCTTGATTTCTAATTTCATTCCATTGTGATCTGCTAAAATGCAAGTTATTATCTCTATTTGTTGCACATTTAAATTTTATTTTGCCCTACAATATGGTCTATTGTAGAAAATTTTACTGCTGAGAAGAAAGTCAATTCAGTTATTGATGGATAAAAGATGTGTGTTAGCATATTTTTTCATCCTCTCAATTTTTTTCCTTTACTGTTTCCTTCCAGTGTTCTGAGGAGTTTGAGATTTGCTCTCTAATTTGCATCCACCATCTTTTCTTACTCCATAATTAATATTTTTGTGTTGTTATCCTTAGTGATATATACTGATCATGACTTCTTTCATTCTGATGTTTTTTATTTAATGAGCTTTACTGAGGTATAACTTACATGCAATAAAATGCACTCATTTTGAGTAACTCTTTGAGTTTTGACAGACATATTAAACTATATATCCATTATGATAGCCTACTTACAAAACATTTCATAATGCAAAAGTTTTTTTGTGTTCCATAGTGGTAATTATGTTTTCTCTTGGATTGTTTTGGCACATTTGTTGAAAATTGACCATTTTATGTGTTGATCCATTTCTGGATATTGTTACTCTCTACATTTATGCCAATACCATACTTTATTGTAAATTTTGAAAGTAGTTTTCCAATTTTTGTTTTTCCTCCTTGAAACTGAATTTTTATATAAATTTTGGAGTTAGTGTTTTAAAAATATTTTTGCTAGAATTTTAATGAAAAATTACATTGGATTTATATATGTAATGTGGTATAGGTCTTCATTTAGATAATTTTTTTTTAAAGAGAGAGGGACAGTGAAAGAGAGAGAGAAAGAGAGAAACAATTTTATTTAATTTTTCATGTGGCTTTTGTTGCTCTAAGACTTTGTTGTGTACGTGGTGCTGAGGTTTGAACTTGCATAGTTGTGCATGCTGGGCAAGCGCTGTAACTGCTGAGCCGCCGGTTCTAGCCCCTGATAATTATTTTTAATTTGTCTCAGGAGTGTTATTTATTTTTCAGTATATAGTTATAATAAATAAGTACTTTTTTTTTTTAAAGAGAGAGGGACAGTGAGAGAGACAGAGAACGAGAGAAACAACTTTATTTAGTTTTTCACATGGCCTTCGTTGCTCCAACACTTAGTTGTGTATGTGGTGCTGGGGTTTGAACGCGGGTCCTCTTGCTTGCCAGGCAAGGGCTGAAACCACTGAGCCACCGCTCCAGCCCATAAGTACTTATTTTAAAAAACTATTGTAAATGATATTATTTGAAATTTTAATTTTTTTGTTTTTGTATACCATGGTTGGTTATGAATATTAACTTTGTACCAGCAGCATGATAATCAGTGCTTTTAAACCTTTTTTATAGATTCTTTTTAATTTTCCTATGTATATGATGATGATGTTTATGAATTAAAGCAGTTTTACTTCTTACTTTCCAATTCATATATGTTAAAACAGATTTTTTTAAAGTACAATTGACATCCTATAACTGGTCATGTGCAAAATTTGAACAGGGGCAGGTACCTGCAGAGAGAATTAGGACCTGAAAACTTGATTGATGGGGACAGATGCTGCCAAATGACATATAAGCCCATAGGAAGATTAAACTAGAAATTTATAATGAGCTACTAAGTGCTCAGTGCAAGCTAGCATGCCATGTGAAGGCCCTGTAGGGTGACAGGCTCTCAGGGAAGACTGAAAAATCTAGAGAAAGCTTTCCCCAGGGTGTCTGCTAGTAGAGGGGAACAGTGACAGTATTCATTCTCCACTCAGATCCACATTCCCTAACTAAAAAAGCCATGATCTGCAGGGAGAAAGGTATCACTTCATAGTTTGAGGACATTTGTGAGTACTGAATGTAGGTGAAGAGAATAGGGAGGAATAAAAAAGTGAAAAAGCAGATTGATCTCTGGAAGAAGGGGTAGGATCACATAATCACATATAAAAACTACACCTCCAAGATCCAAGTTCACACTACCTGCCTAAGACTGATGCTTAATAAGAACATCTGAAAATTCTCACCTTCTCTTATTCCTGGATTAAAAAGCCTTGAATTAAAAAATCACAGTGGAATATAATGGGGACAGATTTTTGTGTGTGTGTTAATTGGGTTAAGCCCAGGACATTGTGATGCGAGGCAAGCACTCTGACACTGTAATACATATCTAACTCACGACTGGGAGAGTGGAGGGACAGTTTTTAAGGAGCCACAAATGGTAAACTCCAAATCAAGCTAAAGATTAGTATGATTAGAGCAATTTAAAATCCCTAGGGCCATAGAAATAACAAACCCTAAGCCAGATAATCATACAGCAACAAAGAAATTCAGCTCCATCCCATCTCCTGATTAGATTATCACACTTCCCCAAAATAAAGGCCTAGAAGAAAGAATGGTGTATGCTTATTTTCAAGCTTAAAATTATTGCTCTCCATATCAACCATCATATACAGCACATCTGGCTTTCATTGAAAGGCAGGTAGTATACTAAAAGGTAAGAGAAGGCAGTCTGAAGAGAAAGAGTAGTCACAGGAACCAGATGCTATGCTACAGATATTGGGACAACCAGATGGGAAATGTAAAATAGCTGTGATTAATATTATAAAGGTTCAAATGGAAGAGGTAGATGATTGATGTGCAAGTTTTGATAAATACTTAGAAAGATGAGCGTTGTAAGAAAGAATCAAAGTGAAATTCTAGAAATAAAAAGCAGTAGCAGAAATGGGCTTATCAATGCATCAAAACAGATGAGAAGCAGTGAGGTTTAAGATAGCACAAGTAGTAACTACCTAAACTGAAATGCAAAGAAGAAAACAAAGCAAAAACTAAAAACAGATCCAAGAGAGGTGAGACGCTGTCCAACATCTAATACGTGGATAATACAAATTGCAGTAGGAGAAAGAAAGGATGAGAAAGGAAATATTTGAAGATTGTATTTCCAGGTACTAGCAGTGGACACCAAGATTAAAAATAGTTTCATTTACCAACATTCAAACAGCATGAAACACTCAGATGTACATCTAACAAATACATGCAAGTTTTGGTGCTGAAAACCTCACAGTGCTGATAACTAGAACTGAATAGAGGGATATACTAAGTTCATTAATTGGAAGCCTCAGCGTAGTAAAGATGTCAATTTTCTTGAGATTGATTTACAGGTTTAATGCAATTCTTATAAAAATTCTGAGATTATTTTAGATATAGAAAGGAACTAGATAAACTAATATTTTTTCCTCTTAAAAAGTTTATTTTTATTCAGAATTAAATGATTGCATAACTATTATATTTCTTGGGTGAGTAAATAGTAAACTACATTGTTGCTTCCCTCCAAGATCCTTCCCTCTCTTCCATCCCTCTCTCGTCCCTCCTCCTTCTCGCCTCCAAACATCCTCCACCCCCCTATATATCTACTGTTCCCCTAGATTGTGTTGCTTCTGCTTTGCAAAGACCCTCTTCAACACTCCACAACAAGGATTGAGTAATATTTTTCTCATGATATTCAGCATATTTTGAACATAAATGAATTTCTAGGAAAAGTGTAGTACATATAATTCCTGCAAAACAGCCAATTTCTAGAAGGGATGGTTTTGGTAATCTCCAGGGCTGGCTTTGCCTAGCCTATCCCCAAGCCTGGGCTTTGTCGGACAGAACTTTGTCAGACATTGCCTCCTCCAATTGTTTGTGTTTTTGAGTTCTTTGTGAAATTTGGATATTAGTCCTCTGTCAGAGGAATCACAGGCCATGATTATTTCCCATTCTGTAGGTTGTCTCCTGATAATTTTGACCAATTTCTTGACTGAGCAAAAGCTTTTTAATTTAATAGCAGTCACACTCATTGATTCTTGACTTTAATTCTTTCAATTTGGGAGTCTTGTTGAGGAAGTCATTACCTACCCCCATAAGGTACAGTGTTGCTCCTTATTTTTCTTCTAGCTGTTATATGGTAGGTGGTTTAATTCCTAGTTCCTTGATCCATTTTGATTTTATTTTTATGCAAGGTAAGAGATAGGGATCTAATTTCAACTTTCTACAAGTGGATGTCTAGTTTGCCCGGCCACATTTGTTGAATAGGCTATCATTCCTCCATTTTATATTTTGACCCCCTTTGTCAAATATCACATATGACCCCCCCCTTTGTCAAATATGTTTGAAGATTTGCAGGTTTGTCTCGGTCTTCTATTCTATTCCATTGTTCTTCATGCCTATTTGGGTACCAGTACTATACTGTTTTTTGGTACTACAGCTCTATCGTATAATTTTAGATCTGGTATTGAGAAACTACTTGTTTTGTCTTTCTTGATTAGTAATGTTTTGACTGTTATGGGTTTCTTGTTATTTCAAATCAATTTGAGAATTGCTTTTTCTATATCTGTAAGGAATGATATTGTTATCTTGACAGGGATTACATCGAATCTGTACAATGCTATGGAAGAATGATCATTTTAATTATTTTGACTCTGCCTAAACGAGAACGTGGGAATGTCTTTCCATTTTCTTAGGTCTTCTTCAGTTTCTTCCTGTAGCGTTGGTTGAAATCTACTTTGTCGAATATAAGTGTTGCAACACCAGCTTGCTTTCTTGGGCTGTAAGCCAGGTATATATTTTTTCTATCCTTTCACCTTTAGTCTGTAACTGTCTTTTTCTTTAAGATGGGACTCCTGTAAGCAACATATTGTTGAATTATGTTTTTTGATTCAGTCTGCTAACCTGTGTCTTCTGTTTGGTGTGTTGCAACCATTCACATTCAGTGTTAGCATAGTTATATGGTTGTGGTTCAAAGTCATCATGTTTTATTAGTGAATTCTGTGCTATCTTGGTTGTCTTTTGATAGTATGTACTTTTATGGAATTTCCTCTGTTAGTGGGTTTTGAGGATTGTTTACTTGTTCTATCTGGAGTTTATCTTTGAGAGTTCTTTGTAATGCTGGTTTTCTGTTTATGAATGCTGCAAGTTAGATCTTATTGTGAACTGTTTGTTCTTATGTCCCCTTTAAATTTGAAGCTGTATTTTACTGGCTGTAGTATTCTCAGCAGCAGGTTGTAATCACTTGGAGAAGGAAAGCTCTTCTTCCTGGATCATCTTGTTTCTAGAGTCTGAGTTGAGAAATTAGAGGTGATACTTACTTGTTTGCCTCTGACTGTGATTTGGCATTTCTCTCTTGCAGCTTTTAATATTCTTTCCTTAATTTTCCCATTATACATTTTGAATACGATCTTTCTTGGTGAGCTTCTCGTTTTTTTGGTCTATTGGGTGTCCCATTCAGTTCTTGGATGAGCATATCTGACTCTTCTAATATGGGAAAAATTTTTCTTTACCTATTTCAATAAGAATTTTCTCTATGTCATTTGTTTGCATTTTGATTTCTTCTTGTATCTCAATTACTCTTAGATTGTTTGTTCTTATTTCATCCTAGACATTTTGAAAATTCTGTTCATGCTCTGAATTTTTTTTAAATTTTTGTCATCCATGCGCTCAAGCTTACTCAGCCTTATCCTAATTATCAGAAGTTCATTCTTCCAGAGCTGAGATTCTGTTTTCTGTAGAAGTTAGTCTGTTATTTAATTCTTCCATTGTTCTTCTGATGTGATTAACTAAATATTTAGCTTCGTTTCTTCCTTTTTTCTTATGTCTTTTTCTTTAATAATAATTTTTCGTCTCTTAAATTTTCTCATTTAGTTCCTTCATTTAATATTCTTTTAGTTCATTGTTCCTTTTAGTAATCAGATCATTGACAATTTTTTCTAGATATTCATTTTGCTCCCTGTCTGTGGGCTCTTTGATAGGGGAATTATGTATCTGAGGTGAAACTTTTCTATTTTGATTCCTCATCTTTGAAGATCTTCTGGATCTTTGAATTGAAGTGTCCCCTGTTGGGAAGCAAGGCAAGTCTCTGGGTTGTGTCAGACACTGTCATTCGGATGAGCACCTTATTCCAAATAAGCTTCTGCCTTGAGCCTCGTTTTGTTGCACCTTTTGATCAGTGCTCCAGGACACAGATCTGGAACCTGATAGGGTTGTGGGGCAGTCTGCTGGATTGTTGATGCTCAGTGGCAGGGATGCTTGCTGTGTCCTTAGGTCCTGGAAGCACGAAGTGGTCAGAACAGGCTTGCCTATGTAGGCCATACTGGGAACTGGAATCTTCATCAGTGGGGACAGGCCCAATATACCTGGACATGATGGGTATATCCTGTGGATGGGTGGCTCCAGATAGGGATCCTTGGGATGTCCTGGATGCCTGTCGGCCCAGGGACCAGTAGCTGTGGCTTGGTGGCTCTGGGGTGGGCTCCTCCTAGTGATAACTTTAATAAAGTATAATGTGGGAGGAATCAGGCTACTTGAGTCTATGACTATTCATATTGATATATTAATCAACACTGTATGGTATCAGCAAGTGATAGATACATAAATATGGAAGAGAACAGAGACCTCAGAAGTAAACCTACACTAATATGTCCAACTGACATATTTGAAAGAAATCACAAGAGAAATTCAGTTTTTTTTTCATTTTTTTCTTTTCCTCCCTTTTTTTTCTTTTTTCTTTTTTTTAAGAGAGGGACAGAAAAGAGGGGATCAACTTTTATTTTTATTTTTTCATCTGGCCTTTGTTTCTCTGACACCTAGTTGTGTATATGGTAGTGGGATTTAAACCTGGATCCTTGTGCATGCCAGGCAAATGTTCCTACCACTGAGCTACCACTCCAGCCCTTGCAGTTTTCTTTTAATTGGTGTATTTACAATTTTACTATTTACATTTAATTTAAGTAGATCAGAGCTTAAGTCTGCCATTCTATTATTTGTTTTTAGTTTGCTCATAGTTTTTAATTTCTCTTTTAAGTTCTCCATTGATGTTGGTTATTGGAACACTTTTAAAAATCTATTTTATTTGTTGTGTTTTGAATATAATTTTTAAATGGCTTTTCCAGTAATTTCTTTTTCTATTAGTTCAATATAATCTTACATATTTGAGGGAATTGTTATATATTCATGCATACTTGGATATTGACATAGTGAGATAGTAAGTTAAGACTGATCCTAGACCAGGATCTACCCCCATTCATCCATGCCCCAAACTCATGTCTGCTCTGTAATCTCACCATACTATAGTTTGAAATGAACATATACATGTATAATAATTCTTGACCTTTCTAAGTTTCTCTGCCTGCCTGTGTATAGGTAGGCTTCCAATAAGGAGTTGAGTATTCCCAGTTGTATTGATAACCCCCCCACTGTCCCTCCTTCCCTTCCTTGCCTCCCTCTCTTCTCCCCTCACCTTCATAGCTTTGGTTCCCCCAGTTTATGTGAATTTTCAACTCTGGTGAGTTTATTATTTAAACTCAGCTGACTATCATCCTGTCTTAGGTTTTACACTAGCTTCCACATATGAGAAAAAACATTTGGCCCTTGTGTCTCTGAGTTTGGGATATTTTACTCAGCATAATTTTTTCCATTTCCATCCATTTGGTGGCAAAAGGCATGATATCTTTCTCTAATAGTGGAGTAGAACATACACATAAGTATTAGAGTCTATCACTGTTTTCATTTTATTATGGCACTTTTTAAAAACCTGAGAGTGAAAATCTATTTTATTTTACCCATTGTTTTGAATTCCTTCCGGATGTTCAGTATTCCCTCTCTTATTATTCATTTCTGTTTAGAGACTTTTTTCCTTAGTCTCTTGGGAGAGCTTTGCTGGCCGCTTATTTTCATAGTTTTTCTTAGCTTGAGAATGTTATTTACTTTCCTGAAGGATACTTTTGGTAAATGTGATTCTGAGGTGACATTTGTATTCTTTCAGTATCTAACAGGTGTGAGTCACCTCATTCTGACCCTCCATAATTTCTGATGATGAGACGTCTACTGTTAAATTCTTCCATGTTTTCAATATTTTTTCTATTTAGTTTTTGTTTTGTTTTGTTTTTGTTTTTAACTGGGGATTGAATTCAGGAACAGTTTACCACTGAGTTACATCCCCACTCCTTTTTATTTTTTTTAATTTTGAGACAGGGTCTATCTAAGTTACTTAGGGCGTTGCTGAGATGTTGGGGTGATCTTGAGCTTCAAATCCTCCTGCCTCAGCTTCCCAAGACACTACAATTACATGCATGTGCCATGGTGCCCAGCACTATTTAGATTTTAAAGGTGTTCAAAGTGAAAATTTTCAAAAGTATGTTGGTGTTTTGTTTTCAATTTATTTTGATTATTCCTGTTTAAGATTTGCTTCCCATATATGAAAGTTGCAGACATTTCTCTGAATTGTTTTTAAAAAATTAATTAGTTTTTAATTTATTTTAACTGATATTTAGAATCATAAAAATTACATGTCTATAGGTTACCATGTTAAGTTTAGAAACATGTGTACATTGTATCATGCTTAAATCAGGTTAAACAGATATATTTCCTCATTTATTATTTTTTATGGTTAAAATATTCTAACGCTTTTTTCTAATTTTTTGTAATATATCATCATCTGCAGTCATTTTACTGCTCAGTGGTACAGATGTCTATTAGGTCCATTTTATTAATAGTATTTTTTAATTCAGAAGAATCTTAGTTTATATCTTGATGATCTATTTATTGGTGGGAAAGGTATGTTGAAATCATTCAATATTATCATATTTGATCTATTTGATTCCTAATACTAAAAAAGGGTTTGTTTTATTTATACAAATGCACAATTGCTTAGGTGCTAAGTATTTACAATCATTATATATTGCTGTTGGATGACTTCAGTAACTACCGTGAAGTGACCTTCTTTGTCTCTTCTGATTAATTTTGGCTTCAAGTTTACATAGTCTTCCAACTATCATTTGCATGGTATATCTTTTCCCATCCTTTCACCTTCAGTCTGTGAATGTCTTTGAAAGGTGACTCTCTTGCAAATAATATATTGTTCAGTCTTGATTTTTAAATTTAATCTGCTAACCCATGTCTTTTGTTTGAAGAGTTTAGAACATTTACATTCAATGTTATTATGGAGAGATGATTTTTAGTTCCAGACATTTTGATTTATCTCTAACATTTAATTTAGTCTTAATTCTGCTTTGACTGTTTTTTCTAGTGCAGTTCAAGCCTATGCTGGTTTTTATTTTCCATTGCGTCTTCTGGAAATATTTCATTGAATATGTTTTGTAGTGCAAGTTTTGTTATGATGAATTTTTTGTTTCTACTTATTGTGAAAGGATTTTATTTCATCTTTAATTTTGAAGGATAATTTTGCTGTGTGTAGTAATTTTGTTTGGCATCCTGTCCCCCCCCCCCCCCCCCCCGAGCTTGCTATATGTTATTCCAAGACCTCGTGGCTCTTAGGGTCTAGGTTAAGAAATCAGTTGAAATCCAAATTGATTTACCTGTAAATGTGACCTCCACTATTCTCTCTCAGCATTTAAAATTCTACCCTTATTCTTCATTTCAATTATAATGTGTCTTGGAGAAGATCTATTCTGATTCTATTTGGATTTCTATATGCCTCTTGTATTTGAATTTCCATCTCATTCCTAACATTTGGAAATTTTTCTAATATTATTTCACTGAAATTATTGTGTATTCCTTTAGGTTGTATTTTGGAACCTTCATCTACCCCAGGGATTAAGTTCTGTCTCTTGATTTTATTCCAGATTTTTTGACTATTCGGGTCATATCTCTTAACATCTTTTGTTTTATGATCAACTCTACTTTCAGGATTATATACTTCAAGTCTTCAAGGCCTGAAAGTATTTTCAAAGTGGTCTAATCTATTGGTGATGCTTTCAATCTAATTTTTAATGAGGTTTATTTCAGAATTTCTCTCTTTATTGAAGTGATATTTCACTTTCTGTATGTTCTCTCTAATTTCATTCCTTAAACTTTTTTCTTTTCTTTTTTTTTTTAGCTCTTTGGATTTTAACCATAAACTTTCTAAATTCTTTATCTGGCATTTCCTCCACTGTAGTGTTATTTCCTAAGTGTAACAGGCTGCTTGGGGTGGTTTGTTCTGTTGCTTTTTCATATTGCTTGTATGAATACCCATTTATTGGGATGGTTATTGCTTCTTCTTTTAAGCAAGGGACTATTTCATGAACTTTATCCTCTTAAGATCCATCTTAAAATTCAGGTATTGAGACTTTAACTTAATGTGTGGCCTCTGCTGCTCCTCGTATGAGGATCACTTTGAGAGAAGTAACCAAACCCTACTTACTGCAATTATTTTAGAGCCAAGCCACATAGTATTCAACATTGTGAAAAACAATAAACTTGTTGATAATGTTCTCCATGATTCCTCTAAGCCATGTATAAATTTACAGTAAAGTTCTCTCAGGTCAGTTCTTTCTTCACTGCCTACTTTTTGTGTAGTGAAGAGATGGCAAACTGCTGCTTAGCTCCATCCAGCTTTGTCATCTCTGTAGTTCTTTATTTTTTTTTTATTCGTTGAATATGGGCTTACAATTAGGAGGGAATTATTATTAAACAATCAAGAACAAATGTATGTTCACATAGCAAGCCAAAGCTGATGCCATTCCATGGTTTTCTCCCTTGGGTTCCCCATGGCTCCATGTTTCCCCCTCTTAGACCTCTGTGTTAAATGGACTTCTCGTGGAAGTTGGAGGGTTCCCTCTGAATTGATTCCCCCATATTCCCACCCTGCAATCTCCTTGTTATCCCTCCCATTCCCTCCTCTCTCCTTTCACCCCATCCCATGTCTCCCAGCATCCTAGGCCAGGTTCCCCTGTTCATGTAAAAATTCATACATATTGAGGTTATTATTAGCTTAAGTATCTATCATACTGTATCCTGTTGTATTCTAGCTTCCACAAATTAGAGAAAACATTTGGCCCTTGAGTCTGAGTTTGGGATATTTCATTGAGCATAATTTTTTCCATCTCCATCCATTTGGTTGCAAATGCCATAATAACATTTTCTCTAATAGCTGAGTAGTATTCCATTGTATGTATGTACTAAAGTTTTTGAATCCACTTGTCGAGTGAGGGGAATCTGGGTTGGTTCCATAATCAAGCTATAGTAAATTGAACTGGTGTAAACATTAATGAAGCCGTATCTCTATAATATGCCAATTCTAACTCTTTTGGGAAAATATCCAGGAGTGGGATAGCTGGGTCATAAGGTAGTTCCAGCCCTATTTTTTGAGGAGTCTCCACATTGCTTTCCAGAGTGGCTGTACCAGTTTGCAGTTCCACCAGCAATGTGACACTGTTCCTCTTTTCCCACAGCCCCTCCAGCATCTGTCATTGTTTGTTTTATTCATTTTTCCCACTCTAACTGGAGTGAGGTAGAATCTCATTGAAGTTTTGATTTGCATTTCTCTTATTCCTTGTGACGTAGAGCATTTTCTCATATTTATGGGATTTTTGGACTTCCTCCACTGAGGAGTTTCTTTTTAGTTCCAAGACCATTTGTTAACTGAAATATTTGTGATTTTGGTGTGTAATTTTTTTAGTTCTTTGTATATTCTGGATATTAGCCCTCTGTCCGAGGTGTAGCAGGCAAAGGTTTTCTCCCATTCTGTAGGATCTCTCTTCACACTCTTGACTAAATCTTTAGCTGGGCAAAAGATTTTTAGTTTAATTGCATCCCATTCATTTAGTCTTGACTTTACTGCTTGCGCAATGGGAGTCTTGTTAAGGAAGGTGGTGCTGACCCCGATGTCATGTAGTGTTTGTTGATCCTACTTCTTTTTCAAGCAATTGTAAAGTTGCTGGCTTAATATCCAGATCTTTGAACCATTTTGATTTAATTTTTGTGCAGGGTGAAAAATAAGGATCCAATTTCAGTTGTCTATACATGGCTGTCCAATTTGTCCAACACCATTTGTTGAACAGGCCATTTTTCTTCCACACTATGCTTTTGCCCCCTTTATCAAATATCAGATAGTTACAGGTATGGGGGATCTTCTCAGAATCCTCTATTCTATTCCATTGATCTTCAGTTCTGTTTTGATACCAATACCAAGCTGTTTTTGTTACTATAGCCCTATAGTATAAGTTCAGAGTAGGAATTGAGATACCACCTGCTTCCTCCTCCTTGCTGAGTAATGTTTTGGCTATTCTGGGTCTTCTATTATTCCATATGAACTTGAGAATTGCTTTTTCTATATCCATGAAGAATGACATTAGTATCTTGATGGGATTGCATTAAATCTGTTTAGGACTTTGGGTAGAGTGGCCATTTTGATTATATTAATTCTGCCTAACCATGAACGTGGAATGTTTTTCCATATATTCAAGTCTTCTGCAATTTCTTTTCTTATTATTTGATAGTTTTTGTTGTAGAGGTTGTTAATATCCTTTGTAAGATTAATGCCCAAGTATTTACTTTTCTGAAGGAGATGTTGAATGGTACAGATTTCCTAATATTTTCTTCCTCAGACTTGTTGCTGGAGTGTAGGAATGCTAGTGATTTATTAGTGTTAATCTTATAGCCAGCCACTTTGCTAAAATCATTTACAAGCTCTAAAAGTCTTCTGGTCAGGCTTATCGGGTCTTCTAGGTAGAGGATCATGTCATCAGCAAATAGAGACAACTTGACTTCCTCTTTTCCTATTCAAATTCCTTTGATTTCCTTCTCTTGTCTGATAGCTCTGGCAAGGGTTTCAAGGACTATATTGAATAAGAGTGGTGAAAGTAGACATCCTTGTCTTGTTCCTGAATTCAGTAGAAATGCTTTCAGTCTTTCTCCATTGAGCATAATATAGGCTATGGGTCTGTCATAAATGGATCTTACATAGTTAAAGTATCTTCCTTTGATCCCTATCTTCTCCAGAGTTCTGAGTATAAAGGGGTGGTGAATATTATCAAAGGCCTTTTCTGCATCAACTGAAATGATTATGTGATTTTTATTTTTAGTTCTGTTTAAGTGGTGAATTACATTTATTGATTTGCATATGTTGAGCCAGCCCCGATTTCCTGGAATGAAGCCCACTTGATCATGATGTATTATCTTTTTAATGTACTTTTGGATCCAATTAGCTAGAATTTTGTAAAGGATTTTTGCATCTGTGTTTATCAGGGAAATTGGTCTGTAGTTTTCTTTTCTTGATGTGTCTTTGTTGGATTTTGGTATCAGTGTAATATTTTCTTCATAAAAAGTGTTTGGGAGTGCTCCAACCCTTTCAATTTCATGGAAAGGGTTATAGAAGATTGGTGTTAATTCTTCTGTGAAAATTTGGTAGAATTCTGCCGTAAATCCATCCGGTCCTGGGTTTTTCTTTTTTAGAAGACCTTTGATTACTGCTTTGATTTTGCTATCTGAGATAGGTTGGTGTAGATTTTCAGTGTCTGCTGGTATTAATATGGGGATGTTGTATGTGTACAAGTATCTATCTATCTGTCCATATCTTTCAGATTATCAAACTTAGAAAAATATAAATTTTGAAAATAAGTTCTGATAATCTTCTGGATTTTGGTTGAGTCGGTGGTGATATCTCCATTTTTGTCTTTGATTTTGTTGATTTCGTTCACTTTGTTCTTCCTTTCAGTGAGTGGTCTGATGCTCCTGTTTAGTTTTTCAAAGAACCAACCCTTTGTTTTGTTCATAATTTGTCTTGTTTATTTGTTCTCAATTTCGTTGATTTCAGCTCTGATTTTAGTTATTTCCTGTCTTCTATCAGCTTTGGGATTGGTTTGTTCCTCTTTTTGCAGGTGTTTGAGTTGTAGAATAAGACTATTTATTTGGGTTCTTTCTAGGTTTTTGATATATGCACTCAGTGCTATAAATTTACCTCTTAAGAATGCCTTCATACTATCCCAGAGATTTCAATATGTTGTTTCATCATTCTTGTTCATTTCCAAGAATTTGTTGATTTCTGCACTCATTGTCTCTTTTATCAATTCTTCATTTAAGAGAGTATTATTCAATTTCCAAGTATTTGAATAATTGCTGTTGTTTTTCTTGGTATTGATTGCTAAGATCATAGCATTGTCATCTGACAGGACTCATGGGACTATATCAACTTTTTTTTTATATTTGTTAAGATTAGCTTGGTGGACTAGTATGTGGTCTATTTTAGAGAAGGATCCATGAGCTGCTGAGAAGGTACACCCAGCCGCCTTAGGATGGAATATTCTATAGATGTCTGTTAAGCCCAATTGGTTAATAGAGTTGTTCAGATTGGAGATATCTGTATTGATTTTTTGTTTTGATGATCTGTCTAGTGTTGATAATGGTGTATTGAAGTCCCCCCGTATTATTGTTTTGAGATCAATGAGGGATTTAATGTCCTTGAGTATTTTTTCCATATATTTGGGTGATTGTAATTGGGGGCATAAATGTTAATTATTGTTATATCTTCTTGATTGTCCCTTTTAGTATGATGTAGTGTCCATTTTTGTCCTTTCAGAATAGTTTTAGATCGAAATTAATTTTATCAGATATTAGGATCACCATGCCAGCTTGCTTTTTTGGTCCACAGGCCAAGCTTTCACTTTCAGTCTGTGTCTTTTTTTGAGTGAGTTGTGTCTCCTGTAGACAACATATTGTTGGATTTTGTTTTTTGATCAAGTAAGCCAATCTGTGTCTTTTAATTGGGGCATTGAGACCATGCACATTCAGAGTTAGAATAGATATGGGAACCTGAGTCTCAAACTTTGTGACTATTGCAGAGTTTTGAGCCATCTTAGGACTCTTTTGGTGTGTAATGTAGTTATTGACTCTTTCTTGTTTGAGGGTTTAGAGATTATTAGCATGTTCTTGTGAATGAAGAATATCTTTAAGAATATTCTATAGCGCAGGGTTTGTGTTCATGTATCTTGCTAGCTTGAGTTTATCATTGAAGTATTTAATTTCCCCATCACATTTAAAGCTGAGTTCTGCAGGGTATATTATTTTGGGCTCAAAATTGTTTTCTTTCAAGGCTTGAAAAATATCGTTCCAAGCTCTTCTAGCCTTCACTGTCTGATCTGAAAAATCCATAGTGTTCCTAATTGGTTTGCCTCTGAATGTGATTTGGGGCTTTTCTCTAGCTGCTTTTAGAATTCTCTCTTTAATTTCTCTGTTATTCATTTTATATATGCTATGTCTTGGTGAATTTCTCATTTGGTTAGGCCTGTTTGGTGTCCTGTAAGCATGTTGGATTTGGTATTCTGAGTCAATTCTGATTTGAGGGAAATTCTCCTTTGCAATTTCACTGAGAAGGTTGTTAATGCACCTTGTTTGCTATTTGGAGTTTTACTGAAGCCTAATAACTCTCATGTTATTTGTCCTCATCTCATCAAATATTATTTGGAAATTCTGATCATGTACAATAATTTTCTTTTCTTGTCTGTCTTCCATGAGCTCAACTTTGCTCTTCCTGTCTTTGTTATCTGATGTATGTTCTTTAAGAGCTGAGGTTCTATTTTCAGTTGAGTTTACTCTTGTATTAGTGTCTTCCAGTGAAGACTTGATTTTGTTGACAGTGTTTTTCAGTTCTGATCCTGTGCTACATCTCTTTTCAGGGTATCTAATTCTTTATAAAGCTGATCTTTCATTTCATGGAATTGCTCCCTTATTTCATTATATAAGTTGTCTCACCACTTGAAACTGATCTCTGATCTCTTTCCTTATTTCTTCTTTCAACTCCTTGATTGAGTTTGTAATCATAATGTTGATACATTTTTATAGGTTTTCATCTAGGATCCTGACCATGGAGTCCTTGGCTGTGGGGTTGAGGAGGAGAGTTATTTCCCCTTTTCCTCATTTTCAGATAAGGGGGTGTGGCTTGAAGACTGACCATGAGTATTACTTTTGTTGGGGTTATTGGAACTTCTTATGACTTTGCTTCACTGAGATGGGGTGCTATTTGGGCAGCTCAGATCAATAGCTGCCAGTCCATTCTGTGAAGAAATGAGAGCCTATAGGTGCATATTCTAGACAGTTTCAACTAAAACAATTATAATGATGATTAGCACCTATAAGGTCTGTTTTCTTCCATGAGAGCTCTCACAATATATTATGATTGCAAGCAATTGCCCATTTTCAAGGATTACCTTTTCTTCAGTTAGCAGGGCCTATATAGGTAGGGAGAAGTAATGTCTAGAAAGCCAAGGAAGTGAAGTAGGGAGGTAGTGTGGAACTTAAGACTTGGAATAAAAAACTACAAGATATTAGCGTGGTGTAGGTTATTCTATTAAGAATAAGTAAAAGATAGAAATAGGATGCAAGTGGGGTAAAGACTTAGGTGAGGATGAGAGAGAATAGCATATAGTTTAGGAATTGCCAGAGAAAAATAGGTTAGTATGGAGAGTGGTTCTCTTTGACCCAAGGAGACTGAGGGCTAGTTTGCTATCATGAAGTGTTTCCCCGGTCGGACTCCAGCGCTATGGAGATAGCAGTTGAGTACGAGAAAACACAGTGACAGTAGAAACCAACCACCAATAAATACAAATGAACAAAAGAATACATACATCCAAGAACACCAAATTCAGTAATAACAATGGAGATAGAAAGCATAAAGAATAAAAAAGGTAAAAGTTAAAAAAGTTAAAAGTACTAGACCACAACAACTACAAAAAAAAAAAAAAAAAGCGGGGGGAGTTGGGAAGGTTCTGAGTTTTTGTCCCCTAGGTCAGTGTGTACCATGGGGGCGTGCATTCATATCTGCCATCTAGCTGGAGACTCTTCCCAGTTGAGCTTGTCAGGAGGGATGAAGCTTGGTAATCTTCGATGGTCGTGGGTTTTCCCAGAGGATCTTGCCATTTTTTTCTGCTGTAGTGGGGTAGAAGACACTGCTCTTTCCTGCTCCCTGTGAGAATAGAGTTTAGTGCCATCTGAGCTGCACTCCTTGGCAGATTATTTTCTGCCTCACCAAACTCATGACCCTCTTAAGGTGGAGACCAAGGAGCTTTTGGGAGTCTAGTAGATCCTGGTATAGACGTATGGGACTCTGACTGTTCCAAGGAGGGTGGCCAGCCTGAAGTTAGCTTCCCCAGGATTGCTGTTGCCCCACTCTTGGATGCTTTGTGATCTTCAGTGGCCCCAAGAGATGCTGTGTGGGGTTGTCACAGTCCCAGCATGGGAAGACTGGCGTGAAGGAGGCAGGAGCCTAACTAGGCCAGTGTTTATGTAGTTCTCAATTGTAGCCACTAGGGGCATGATAGCCCAGTCCCACCTGAAGAGCTCAGGACCTATGGAGTCTTTGCTGTGCACAGAAACCTGAGGCTGAAAGTGAGCCCAGGCTGCCTCTTTTGTTCAAAAGTTCCTCAGGCTGGTGCTAGTCTCTGCCTTGTTGCAGAGTTTCAGGCAGCTTTTGAAGTATCTGCATTGAGTGGCCACCTTGGGCAAATATGCCCTACTGAGTTGAGTTCTGGTCACAGACTCCTCCTATTTGGGCATGTAAGAGGGCAGGATGCCAAAGTGTTTCCAGTCCCACACAGCCCCCTGGGCAGATGGCCAGGACACAAAGCGCTTAGATATGCTTGTCTGTTCGTTGGGCCTGAGGTCCCTAAATCCATGCATATTTGATGGGTCTGGTTTCACTTTTGCTGATGGAGTGTCCCACCCTGCCCTTAGGGAAATTTCAAGATGGTGGTGCCGAATCCCAGCCAACTTACACACATGAACAGATGTTGCTATTTCAAGCAATTAAATCTTCCCCAGGGCTGAAAATTCGGCTGCCACAGACTGCAAGTGCAGGAGTCTGTTTGGGCATTCCCAGCTGAGTCTGAGATAATTTACTTATGCCCTGCTTCCTCCCCACCAGGATAAATCCCCAACACTCAGCTTCGAAGCAGTGGCAGGAGCAGGCAGGCCTGACTCAGTCCCAGTGTAAGGTGGTGATTGCAAAACGCTTTTCCTTTGGTGTTAAAGAATTAAGGGGACAAACTTCCCACACACAGTAAGCCCGGTCCTACTGTTGCAGACCACTTCCAATTCTTGAAGCAGGAACTTTTGCTCAGGAGTGCCAGGGGTTCGCTGGTGATGGTGTGGGCATCATGTTCCAGCCTCCCTCTCCCTCTCTCTGTCTTTCTCTCTCTTGTTCTTAATGTTAACTTGTAACTTATTTCTTTGAGTTCTTTTTCAGACCTACCTCTTTCTTCTTTCCTTGCAGGATTCCAATGCTCTAAATGTCACATTTTTTGTTATAGTGTCACAGGTTTGTAGACCTGTTTTGTTTTGTGATTTTTAATAGTATGCTTTTTCTCTGTGGCTCATATTAATTTCTGTTGTCTTGTCTTCCAGTTCACTGATCATTTTCCTCTGCCCCTCCATTCTGTTGTTGTGGCAGTCCACTGTTGGCAGTTTTTTTCCTCTTAGGGTGTGTTTTGCTTTCTAGTTCTCAAATTACCTTTTGGTTTTACTTTATATATTTCATTTTTTTTTGGCTTAGATTTTCTATCTTATTGCTACCATTTCATTTGCTTAATGGATATTCCTAATTGCTCAATAGAGCATTTTTATGTCTACTTTAAAATTTGGTCAGATAATTCAAGTATTTCTGTTATCTCAGTTATTTCAATCAATTGATTCTTTTGTTTCAGTTTGAGATCTATCTGGTTTCACTTGAAATCTGGATATTTTGAATATCATGTTATGGGCCTGGATCTTAGAGATTTTGTTTAAACTGACTATTGCAGGCACCATTCTACTGAAGGAAGAATTAGGGCACTGTCTTTTTATTGTCAGGTGGGTATAGAAGTCCAGGTGGGTTCGTCTTTGGTCTCTACTAACCCTAAGATGGAGTTTATTCCCATCTGTTGCTTGGATGGGCTGGGAATTCTGACTAGTCATGTGATCTCTGTTAAAATTTTGGTAGGGATGTACTTGTCACCCTGGTTAGTGATGCAAGTCCTAATGATGTTCCATTATACCTCTGACATCACAACACTGGGAGAAGGGAAGCAGTGCCTTTTGATTGCTGGTTGGGGTGTTAATGAGTGAAACTAGGGGAAAGGACACCTTATTTATCCATTTCTTCTACCATCCCAATAGATGGATTGGGTGCCTACAGAGGGTGGAAGTCTAGGTTCCCTTTTGTCCTTTGCTGCTGTGGTATGGGGGAAGCTACAGTTTTTTCCTGCAATATTTGGTTGAAGCAAATATGATATCATCCAAAAGTTTTCTCTATTTCCTTGCTGTTCTTTTCCTGGTCTTTTACCTTTTATAGGCGCTTTTCATATCTGTGTCTGTTTTAGTCCATTTGGTGCTTCTCTAACAGAATTCTTGAGACTAGGATAATTTATTTATTTATTGGTATGTTATAGTTTTACATAAAAAAGAGATTTTTTCCACGATGGTTATTCATGATCTGGCTTTTCCCCTCGATAACAAAGTTTATATCCATTGATTGCTAATGTTTTGATAATGTTTCCCCCTCAACTGTATTTCTATATTCTTCTAATAAAAAAAAAAAGGGATTAAGCCATACCAAAAAAAAGAGAGAGAGATTTTTTGTTACACATTCATACATATACACATCATAAAAATTTATTGTGGGCTAATTCTAGACTACAATAATTGATAAAGACCATAAATTGAGAAGTCCAAGGTGAAGGCAATGGCAGGTTGGGTTGTCTGGTGAGGGCTGCCCTCTGCTTTTAAGATAAAGCCTTGTTGTTACATCTTCTGGGAAGGAAGGCTGTGCTCACATGGCAGAAGGCAGAAGGCAAGAGGGCCAAACACTGGAAGAAGCCTGTTTTATAAGGGCCTTAATTCCATTCACAAATGAGGAGACTTCAAGTCCTCACTTTTAATACTGTCACATTGGGTATTAAGTTTCAAACCCTAAATTACAGAGGCAGTATATTAACCATAGTAGTACTCACTGGCCTTCTGGATTGTCAGCCTCTTTACCAACAAATCTGTCATTCTTTATGTTCCAAGTCTGCCTTCTGTTCTCCACTTTGAAAGAGTCTTCTTATGCATGATTTATACGTTATTCAAGGAGTTTTTAGTTGTACTCAGAGGGTGTAATAGAAAAAAGTACATCTATTCCATCTTCCCAAAAGTGAATATTTACATTACTTAAATAATTGTACATTGTTTTTCTATTTTCATTCAGTTCAAATTATTTTGTAATTTCCCATGTGTTTTCTACTGTGATCCACTATGTTGAGATTATGTTATTTAATTTCCAACTATTTGGAGGGTCCCAGATTTCTTTTTGATTTCTGTAAGTTTTTAAATGTAACTTATAATAGTGACAATGTACTCTATAATCCTGTCAAAGATAATCAGGGCACCAGCTTTCTCAGCATCCCAGCTTAGTCCTTAGGGGCACCATTCTGTGTTTATTTACTTTCCTTTAATGGTTATCTTTATAACTATAGCATAAATTAAAAAAAAATCAAAGAGATGAAAAATCTATTTCCTGTATCTTCAAAGTTAATTTTTACTTACTCTGCATGTGTAACATGAGAATTTTGCTTATTAGTCTAGCTCCCATTCTTCCAGTGTTTGATATTTATTATTTTCAATTTTTTGATCATTTAATTATATAATAAAATCTCTACCAATTTCCAGCAGTATATTTTTAGAGACTTTCCCCATTTTTCTTATTTGTTCAACAATACTTATTGATTAATAATCACATTTTCAGTTTATTCTTTGATGATATGAAATAGCAGTTATTATAACAATGTTTTAAAAACTTGGGAGCATTATAAAGGATAGGCAATAAGGAATTATTCTGAGTCATTGCATGTTGTATATATTGAAAATTGAGAAAATGTACATTTATTGCCAAGTCCAGTTTAGTGCTATGTTGAGTTGAATGTTCATACATTTTTTGTGCACATGAATATTTCTCATCTGAAGCTAAAAATGAAGCTTAGAAAAATATGTTTTGAAATGGTAAAAGCATTTAATAATTACTATATTCCAGAACTTTGCGTTTAAGTCTATTTTCATCTCTCTTGCAAAATGGTTATTAAACTCATTTGAGGGAGGAACTGATTGTGTCTCAGAGATACTTAAGTTCTTAGAAATCATAACTTGCAGTCAGAATTAGACTACAGTTCCAAATTCAAAGCCTTACTTTCACTGGGGTCACTGGTGTACCACTGTATTCCCAACCACCCAGGAGGCTAAGGTAGGAGGAACCTAGTTGCCAGTCTGGGCATCTTAGATGCTGTCTCAAAATAAAAAATAAGGTCAGTGGTGAAGTTCCGCTGGGTTTGATCTCCAGTTATGGTTAAGGAAAAAAAAAAAAAAAGAAGTAGTCTTACGTTTTCTATTTTGTCAAAGTGTATCCCAGACATGAACAAGTGAAATTCTAGATTTAGTTCATGTATTTAATTGATAATATTTTACACATTTGATAAATTCACAAGAATGGAAATGAATGATAAATTTTTTTGGTGTCAGTTTTTAAAAATAAAATTATAGAATAGTAAATCTATACTTGATATGGAAAGATATTTCTGATATTTAGTGATGTATATTATGTGAATGTCTACAATATAATCCTGTTATACAGTATTGAGTAACTCTAGCTTTGTGTATCACATGCCCAGGGAGATGTCCCGAAGGATAACCACCTGAGTATTAAAAGTGTTAGTTCTAGTTGGTTCTTATTTTCTCCTTTCAGCTTTGTATTTTACTTCCCCTCTCAAAGATATCACATTCTCTTTATAAAATCTATAAAGTTATTTTTTTATTTTTTGGGAGAGAGAGAGAAAGAAAGGGTAAGTCAATTTTATTTCTTTTTCATCTGGTTTTTGTTTTTCCAACACTCAGTTGTATATGTGGTTTTGAGGTTTGAACCCCAGTCCTCATGCATGCTAGGCAAGCACTCTACCACTGAGTCACCTCTCCAGCCTCTATAAGGTTATTTTTAAAAAGTCTCCCAAATAGGAACATTTTTAAATTTTTAAATCCCCCCACCCACATCTTTGGACTTTTAAAAGTGAATTGCAGGTTGGGAAGAATTGGATCATTAAATCTTCTGCTTGGCCAAAGTTTTAATAGGCCCAGGAGCTATTATTACATTACATTCCCATTATTAAAAATTATATATCTGTATATATACACACACACAAATGCACATATATGTGTTTATATATATAAATGGTTTTTATTGGTGCAGTATAATTAGACATGAGTGGAATTCATTGTGACATATTTGTATGTGCACGTAATATAATTTGATCAGTCTTACTCCCTGTACCTCCCCTGTTTCTCCCCTTCCCCTGAACCTCTTCTTCTGTTCCATTGGTTTCCCTTCTATTATCATTTTTTATATAGCACTTTGTATTATATATATATATGTGGGATTTACTGTGGTATGTTTGGACATTGCATAATTTGGTAGATTTCATTCCCCAGTACTTCCCCATACCCTTTCTTTCTCCTTCCCTATCTACTTCCTCTATTCCTCTATTCTGTTGGTCTCCCTTCTGTTTCTGTGGGGTCCTGTTTTTATTTCTTTTTTTTCTTTTTAGCTTCCATATATGAAAGAAAACATTCAATCCTTGACTTTCTGAGTATGGCTTATTTCACTTAGCCTGGTGTTCTCCAGCTTTATCCATTTACCTGTAAATGACACAATTTTATTCTTTTTTTATAACTGAGTAGAACTCCATTATGTATATGTATCATATTTTAATTATCCATTAATCAATTGACAGGTACCTTGGGCTTGTTTCATGACTTGGCTATTGTGAACTGTGCTGCTATAAACCATATTTTATATATTTTGATGAGGAAATAAATTTGGAGACCAAAATAAAATGTTTTTAAATGCTTCTGCAAAACTTTGTATTTTTCTATTAATTATATTTTAATTACATGCTTTTATATTTGTTTTATAGTTGATTACTCTATATAAATATTACGTATATAATTTTAAAATGACTGTTTTCTAAGTGTGATGGTTTAAATAAATTTTTGAAAGTTTATAATATTAAAGATAATCATCAGAAAATGATATATTGGAAAAATTATTGTTGTGAATAGTATATAATTTCTTCCACACACTCTTTTTTGTTTTTATCTTTTATAGGTAATCATAGCCTACTGGTATCGCACATTCATGGGAATAACGAGATTATTTGGTATAGAAACAAAGACCTGCTGGAATGTCACCAGATTAGCACCTCTTAACGAAGTCCAAAGCTGTGAAGGCATGTTTCTTCCTGAAACACTGCTGTCCTCTTCTTACTGTTTCAATAAACCTAGCGTTAGGACTCATTTTTAATTATTGTAAACTACTGTGATTAGTTTTTTTTTCCCTAAAACACCCTAGAAATAACTCACCCAAAAAGTTTTTTATACTTTAGATTTCTGAGAAGGCCATGTTCTTCCCAATTTGAGTATATTTCAGTGCAATGTAGTCTTGAGTAAAATTCAAAACATGTGTTCTGGATGACTTTAGTATGTAAAATTTGAGGATATTTTAAACAGTTAAATATATCAGTAATAGTTAATACATAACTAGTTTTGCCTATAAACTTAAAAATCAAATATATGACAATAGATTGTATTAGGAATATTTCTTTAGTACATGCTCCAAGTGCATGAATAATTCTAATTAAACTCTACGTATCTCTATATTGGTGTCTTTGTCAAAGAACCACTTTTGGAATTTGTCTAACAGTTTTTCAGGACATGTAATATATGTTTCTATTTAACATGCTTGTAATCCAGCACTTTTACTACTCAAGTCCCTCATGCTATTGTTCAAAGCCACATAACAACTATTTGCATAACATTTTCACAGTTGTCTTTTCTTTATTTCTTTACCTTCTCTACAGTATAACTAACTAACTATATTTCACAAATATTTATATAGACTTATTTATGATTAAATTCAGCTCTTGGGATATAAACTAAATTACATTTCACTTACTTTTTTTTTTTAAAGGGAGAGAGGGACAGTGAGAGAGAAAGAGAAGCTATTTTTATTTAGTTTCTTCATGTGACTTTCATTCCTCTGATACTTTGTTGTATGTTTGGTGCTAGGGTTTGAACTCAAGTACTTGTGCATGTGAGGCAAGCACCGCAACCACAGAGCCACCACTCCATCCCCTTACTTACATTTTTAATGATTTCCTTAGATGATCTTTATAAAATTTAAAACAACATTGATGTGTGAGGTGAAATTATACTTTTTTTTTTCACAACATAAAGGAATGGAGAAAATGCCTCCTAAAATGAAAGACTCAATGACTTAATCAGAACTATAACTTTTTCTGAGGGATGAGAACCATCACTTTATATGGGGACACAAAAGATGCTTACTAGATTCCAAATAAGCGATAGGTTAGTGTTTAGCACTTGGGACACAGCAATTGACTGGTGGCTTTTCTCTTGGAATTCATGAAGGGGTTCTACAGATAATTCCAGACAATGAACAGTGTCAATATTACCTAAATTCATGTGAAATTTCAACAGTTCACCATAGTATAACAATACTTTATTAGGGGAAAGTATAAATGTCACTATAATAAAGCATAAATGTAACTACATAATATATTATAGGGGCTGGAGTTGCAGTTTGGTAGTGTTTGCTTAGCATGTACTAAGCCCTGGGTCCCTTCCCCAGCACTGGGGGAAAAAAAGAATATACTAGGGTAAAGATTATTATAACTAGTGTTAGAAAACACTAAAAAAATTTCCCAATTGCTTAATAGCCATTTGTTCATTAAATACTTAACAATTTGTGTCTTTTCAAAGGATTGGGAGACCCTGCTTGCTTTTATGTTTCTGTGATTTTTATTTTAAATGGACTAATGATGGGATTGTTCTTCATATATGGTGCATACCTGAGGTAAGACTACTGATTAAAAGATCTTACCATGAGATTGTAAGTACTGGCTGATGTTTGTTGATTAAATGAAAAGGACAATTAATGAGATTAACTGATTAATAGAAGAAAAGTGTACATATTTGTTTGATTTTTTTTCCCCCAGAGGTTTAAACTGAAAATATCTTACAGGCCTCTCTTTTATCTTTGTGGGGAATACTTTTAAGCTCATTTAAGATTTCTTAACAAAGGTTTTTAATAAAAATGCCTCTAGTTCAAGTGTAAAATTATTACAACATTATAGGGCAACCTCTGGTTGGCATTAGTAGCAAATTATTTTTTATTTTATTCTTTATAAATGTGAGATTAAGAAAGCTATGAAAAAAACCTGTGCATCACTTGTGATGGACTCTTAGCTGGTTTTTTGGTTTTTTTTTTTTTTTTTTTTTTTTGAGTGAGAGGAGCAGTGACAGAGAACGAGAGACAGAGAATTAATTTTATTTAGTTTTTCATGTGGCTTTTGTTGCTCCAACACTTCATTGTATACGTGGTGCTGGGGTTCAAACCCACGTCCCTACTCAGGCCAGGCAAGCAGCAGAACTGCTGAGCTACCACTCGAGCCCTTAGCCTGTATTTTTTTGGTAGCAGTACCACATTTTTATTTGGAGTAGCAGTGGTCCAAGTCTGAGTGGTAAGTTAGAGTTATGACAATCATGTGTTTTGTCCCCCACTCACATTATTCGTGGTTCTTGGGAGAGCCATATGAACTAAAATTTCCCAGTGAAAAATAGAGCAAAATCAGCCTTAGGTACAGCTAGGGGAGCATTTGCCTTTGTCACAAAGGGACAAATTCAGCTGCCTCTTCTCTCTTTTTTTCTGCTTTTACTTGGATATAATTATTGGAGCCCCAATAACCATTTTGTGACCATAAAAATACCAAGTATGTCTCTGTAAATCGGTTACAGAGTTCTAGAATACCAAATACATTATTAGTTACTAATTTTTAAGAAGGTTCTGTAGATCTAACCAATATTGGCTGTAAAAAGTCCCCTAAACTGGAGATTAGAAATGATAGCATATGAGCAATGAAAGAAATAGAAATATGGGGGAAATTTTTGTATTTCTTACCCTGACCACCTTCCCTCACTGGCATTAACTTGGAATGTAGATAATCTGTTTTTTTATTTGGTAATTATATAAAATATTAACATGTATGTCTAACTTGATCAAGTCAAAAATGAACTGACACGTTGTCTCTTCTCATCAATACAGGGAATTTTAGGACAATACTTCAGAACACCTTCTCACACCTTACATGTTAGCACTCTAGTTTAGCACTGCCATTATCCCTGCACAGCAGCCAGTGTTATTGTTTTTGTTTTCAAGTGTTGTTTTGATTCATCCACACGCTCCCAGATCCTGTAGGTATGATTTCTTTGCTTCTCACACTGTTTCTTTCAATTTCTTCCTTTTTGAATTTCCTTTAGTGAAAGTCTGTTTATAGCAGATGACTCCCTGTTAGCTTTCCGATTGTCTTTTTTAACTCCTTCCTTCCTTTCTCTATTCATTCAACCACTATTTGTTATCTTCTAAGAGTGAAGCTGGGGATACAATGATGATCAAGACACACGGAGCATCTGTTGGCATGGTGCTTACTACGTGGCATGCTGGGGAAGTGGGGCCAGAGGGGCACACAGGGAGACGCAGAACTGCCACTCAAATGTGGGTTGAGCTTCTGAGTTTTGTATTCTGCATTATTGCTTCCTCCAGACTCAATGAAAGAATATTTGCAGTCTTTTATATAATTCTAAATTGGTATTAAATAAAATTGTTAGAATCTTACCTTCATCTCTTAGTCACTTAAATCCAGTTTCAAAACACAAAAAATTGTCACCATTTACATATTTGTTAGAAATTATTTATATTCACACCTTATATATTGTATTCAAAAATATTTAAATATAATAATTTTTAATATTTAGATTGTTATATGTATGCTTTTTATCCTTATCTATTCAAGATTAAAGTTTGAACTACATGTGTATTTTAAAAAGTTTTATAAGTGTATGCCTTAGTGTTATGTCTTAAATAAGAAATTATGATTTAAAATTCTGATGTAGTTTTGTAAAAAACTCACTATATTTTACATGAATTATGACTGTATACTTTTTTTTTAAACAGTGGGACCCAGTTAGGAGGTCTAATTACAGTACTGTGCTTGTTTTTCAACCATGGAGAGGTTTGTTTTTAGAAAAAAAATTTAAAAATTGGGGTCTGTATAGGAACATAGATATATATTCATTAAAACTATATAATTGTGTATTATTTGTGACTGCAGTATTTTAAAGAAATTTATGTTGCAATTTGATATTCTAATTGTGCTGATATAAATTTTTAAATCACTAGAACTTAAAATATATGAAACATCTTGCCTGAGTTTTAGTAAATATTTACATATACACACATGTAGGAAAAAGGAAACACTGTACTTGTTGAGTCAGACACTGCACTTTATTTTGTTCATTCCTGACAAATCTTTGGAGGTAGTTGTTTTCCTCACCATACACATTATGGAATTGAATTTTACAGAGGCTAAGTTTTTCATCCAAGAGCCCACATTCACCACTTGATGAAGCTGGTTTTCTATTTCTACTTTTGTCTGGTTCTAACGCCTCGCTTTGCTCTTCTTAAAAATCAGACTCTTTTTTTGACATGAACACTCAGCATAAAACCTGCCCTCTAAACAGATTTTTAAGGGTGTAATACAGTATTAACAAAATGTTATATAGTAGCAGATCTCTAGAACTTACTCATCTTGTGTAACTCAGACCTTAGGCATTGCACATCTGCAAAGATGGAAGTGACCTCAAGCCTGACCACACTGGCTCAGTTGAGCTACTGCCACCCACTCCCTCACTTCTTTCAATCCCATTGTGCTTCCTTTACAAACATGAATGCTAAGTTTAAAATAGAAATTAACTTACTTATTTATCCCAGAAGAATACAGTCTGCCTGAATAAAGAACTCATAGAAACTTATTTAGAATACGATGGGTTCATTAAACAAAATATTGAGCATATACCAGTGCCAGACATTGTTAGATGCTGAGGATATGGCAGTAAAAAGAGAATCTTAATTTTAGCTTTTGGAATGGTGCAGGTTACATAGGGGGAGAGTCTATTTATTGTTGCTGCAGGGTTTATCAGATATTTAAGGGAATAATAATTGCACATAAATGCTTTAAAATCCTTATTTAAAATTAAAGATAACAAATTGTCATTCAGTGATCTGTTAACATAAAAAGTCTTTTATTTGAGTGTGACAGACAACTTAATGGTTTGAGTTGACTGAGTGTGTGTGTAGTGAACCCAGGGCTTTGCACATACCAGGCAAGTGGGTGCTCTGCCACAGAGTTACACCTCTAGCCCAATTGACATTTTTTTGCATAATTAATCTTTCAAGGTTTACAATTTTAATTTCTTAGAAGAGCAATAACTTTTAAAACTATTACAAATTAATGAGTTTATATTTCTAGAATTCTGGAATTTTGGATATAAAGTTGTTATACTATTCTGACCCATATGGCTTAGTGTGAAAGTATATATGAAAACTTAATGAATAATTTAATACACACCCTAAAAGATTTTCAAAATATGGATAATTACAAAGCATATATACATGTATGATTTAAGAAAATAATTCCACATTCTATTAGTGTATTGCTTAATTTGGTGAATATTAATGTCAACATGTACAGTATTTTTTCTAGTTCCTGTAAAATTTACAGTTAACTTTTAAAGGTGTATTTCAGAAATTCAGTGGCAATCTTGGTATTTGCCAATGCCCTGTGTGACATTTGTTTAGATAATTTTTTGTAGAGGTACATAACTCAAACAAAGCCTGGGACTCTGGGGTGGTGCTGACATGTGGATCTGATCCAGGAATTCTCACGGTCACTATGCTTTCCCACTTGTTTGGCCCTTGGGTTCCCAGTGCTTGGTCTGAAGTATCTTTACTTGTTTCTGGGCTTGGTAGTTAATTATTCTCTTGTTAATGGCTGTGTATAACAGAGTTGGAAAAGCTGAGAAGCTCTGCCAGGCGTTCAGAAATAAGATCTAAGGAGCCTAGTATTAAAATTTGTACAGTAAACCAAACCCTGAATTTTAAATTAATGATGTTTGTTTTAATGGAACATGGCATAAATTAGCATTTTATTGATTTTAGGCCACCCGTGTGATGTGGACGCCACCTCTCCGTGAAAGTTTTTCATATCCATTCCTAGTTCTTCAGATGTATATTTTAACTATAATTCTCAGGTAATTTTGATTCCTAAAACAAAATGAAGTAAATTATAGGTTAAGTTCTTAAAAATTTACTTCAATATATTGAGTTGTAATTATGAAATATAGGCTATGTTTTTTAGTTATTTTAAAAATAAAATGAATATAGAGTTAAGAAGATAACCTAAAAACTACTATGTAAAAATTGATCTCAATTTAAGAGTTTAGGCTACAGGTTTTAGATGAATGCATTATGATTTAATAGATCAAAATATATGTGTTTGTATATAGTTTGCCAGGACTTGAAGGGTTTTGAGAAGTAGTTATTTTTTTTTTCATGCTAATGTACTCGGACTCATTTTTCCATCCTGTGGTTTTGATGGAACATTAATATAGATGTCATGAAAAATGTACCCTGGTGTAAATTTGGGAAATACTGTGTCAGATAAGGAGTATGTATGTATTGTATATATATAACTATGTACATGAAATATATATTTATAATTCATTTCTGAATTATATTTCCAGCAGTTCACTTTCTTCTCTGTTGTTTTTCTTGGGCACATTTTAGAGAGAAGTTTCACAGAAAGTTAGATCTCTAAATGAATGAAATAATGATCATTCTAAATTCTCAGGGAGTCTGTTGTACTTCATTTTCTAATCCCAGAGTCCACCTTATACAAAAATCCTGTGTGTACATGTCTTCTTTCTTTCTTAAAACTTTAAATTTGTGAATCATGTACATATACATAAATATCTACATCTACATTTACATATATTTGAAAATATCCCTAGGCAGGGGGTTTGTGCCATGCTTACCTCTTTTTAAAGTTTTTAAATTTTTTCCACACTTACCCCTTTAACCATATAGTACTTAGCATACTCCCATGTAAGTATTTAAGGTCTCATATGATAGCTGTTTGAATGAAGGTGACTAATCCATCCTAATGTGGCTACAAACTTTGAGAGAGAACAGACTGACTCCTGATATGTCATCTGTCTGACAAATTTATTTTGGGATTGAATCTGGATTTGGGAGTCTGCTCCCTATTCATATTTCTGTAGGTTTGTTTGGTACATCACCTCAGAAAGATGATGGTAAAGGAAACTGCCAGTCCCCGCCTCCACTGCGGGTCCCAGGAAGATTTATTGAAGTTACTTACACTAATCTGGTCAATCAGAGGTTTCATGGATTAAAATATCCTACTTAGAATTTTTAGGATTGTATCCTTGAGGGCATATACTATAATCTATACCACAGGCAAAAGTAATTTTGCTGGATAAAATACTAGATTACTAAGTGCTTAATGAATATTTTGTGATGATATTACTAAACAGGTTGACCATTTTAAATGTTACTTTTGGAAAGTTATCTGCTGTTACATAGGATTTAGCAAAGCCCAATATAGCTTTTACAAAAGGAACTATTGCTGTTTTATTATTTATACAAAATATATGTATGTGTTTTATCAGATTCTAAAAAAATACCAGATTTTTCCATGGTAAAAGGTAATGGTTACAAATGTGTTTTATTGTTGCTGAATGGACAATTTCAACTTCAACTGTAATAATTTAACTGTGTTCCAGAACTATTTTTTAAATTGTTGATTTAAAATTTCTTTCCTTAAAATGTTTCCATTATTGTTAACTTACTCCTTCACTAGCACTTATACTTTTCTTCGAAACATGACAATGATGATATGTAAACATTGTTGCCATGCATACAGGATAAACATCTTGAGGCATGCAGGGTCACTGTCATGGCCTACATTCTGATCTTTCCATAGGGTATTACAGTTTGAATGTCATGCATATTTATAGGGGAATGAACTCTTATATTAAAAATATGTTATCTAGTGATAAATTATACAATATTGTTCCTAAAATTCTAATTGTGATTGTTCTACACGAGGAATTTTGATGGTGGAAGCATTTTATTTATTTATTTTTTAGTAAATTGATTTCCAGAATTAACTGTTATTTCAAAGGTAAGGGGTTCATTTTTAGATATTGTCATTTTTAAATGATTGACTATGTTCATGGAAAAACTTACTGGTATTACTTCTTCCTTTAAGGTCCTCGAACCTTTGTAGAAAACATTTCATTGCACTCTGTGTTTCCAATGTTGCTTTTATGCTTCCCTGGCAATTTGCTCAGTTTATACTTTTTACACAGGTAAGATGATTTTAAACTAATTTACATTGAATACAAGATATATTTGGTATTTTTTTTTCTTTTTTAAAATATCGGTTTATTCTTCATTATAATTATACATAGTGAAGGGGTTGTTACGCTTTCATACATGCACACATCATACACCCCCCTTTACCCTCCCTGGTATTTTTTTTTCTATAGAAATTTTAAAATCTGATTATATTTATGACCTGAAAGATTTTTAAAATATGGCATGATTATAAACTGTACTTCATGTATGATTCACAATAATATAATTCCACATTCTATTAGTATATTGGTTAGCTTGGTGAATATTAGTGATGGACATGTAAAAGATTTGTTCTATTATTTTCTTCACAAAGTTACTTGTTGGTTGCTGAGATAATATCTGTGTAATTGTGAGACCTTAGACATTATCATTCTGAGACATTAAGAAACTCTGACTTAATTCTGGCAACTGGATATGTTCTGTATTATATTTTATTAGGGAATTCCTAGGCATATAGAAATGATTGATATGACTAAGGAAAGTGAAATAGATAGTTGGAGAAAAGAAATTGTAAAATCAGCCAAGCCCAGGGACACACCTGTAATCTCAGCAGCTTGGGAGGCTATGGCAGGAGGATCACAAGTTCCGACCATCCTCAGCCATTTAGTAAGTCCCTAAGCAACTTAGCAAGACCCTGTATCAAATAAAAATAATAAAGGGCTGGGGATGTTGCTCAGTGGTTAAGCACCCCTGGGTTCAATCCCTGGTACCAAAAAAAAAAAATCTGATTAAAATCAGAAATGATAGAAATGTAAATTATTTTCAGAAGATTCGAAAGAGTGTTTATGTTTTATGCAAAACTGGTTATCAGTTTAATTTTCTTTCTGTATATAATTGCAGTACGAAATTAGCACACATCTTTTTATTCCTTTTTTATTGGTTCTTTTTAGATATACATTACAATAGAATATATACAAGGTCATAATTATGAAAGCTAGGAGTATAACTTGTTCATGGAGTATAACTTATCCCCAGTATTTCCTTTTCCCCTTCCTTCCCACCACTCCTGTTCTCTTCCCTTTACTGATCTTTCTGATATTTATATCTTTTTGAATATTTAAATAAATGTGACTTCATGACTCCATTTTATTTACAACAAGAATATCTTCTTTCCCTGGAATTTCTCCTTCTATCAACAATTTCTGCAGGCAAGGATTAGTTCTAGATGTTCTATCCTCACTGCTGGCCCAGACATCAGGCTGCTTGAATCGGGAGGATTCTGTCACTATCAGGGATTCTGTGTACTATGGCAGATCCCACCACACTGCTGTTACAAAACACTTTCCCCTTCTGCATGAGAACTTTCTAGCATGATCTTACGCACATTGCTTGATGACTGCCTAATTGTACCAAGACTGGAAGGAATCTTAACTAACCCAAGACTATGTGAGAGAGATGCCAAACTTTGAGCTTCCTTGAATAAGGAGACTCTTTTTAGTTGGCATTTCCCTTATGAAGGCTCCTGTAGGTTATGGCATTCCCAAACCGGAGTGGCTTCTGTATCTACCTAATATGAATTTCATTCTTTGCTCCTAAGCTGTCACCTAGGGGTGAGGCTGGTGTTTGAACTTCTATGAGTTCTTTCACTCAAGAGAAACATTTAAAGCTTTTCTCTAGAAAGTTGTATTTCCTGTATTAAAGCTTTTCTAGTGAATTTGAAGAACTTTTGGTGGGCATGGACAGCAAAAACTCAGATGTGCCTTCTTGAAGACTAGCCTCCGCCCAGAACAGATATCTGGGGCTCTGGTGTTGAATGAGAACACAAGTTAAAAAGTCTTGTGGCCCATATTATGTATGTCTTTTACAAGCTCTTTGGGGTTCTGTCTTGCTAGTAATCTGGGTTAATGTTACTCTAGGTTTTTAGAGATATTCAAATGTTTGTAGATCTCAGATCTAAAAAGGTTTCCACTCTTAACGACATTTTCCCACAGTTCTCCCCCTTCACTTAACTTCAAATCTCACACAGTAGGAGTCTCAGAAATTATAATCTGTCAAACCAAGGAAACTTCTGCTCATAAACAGTGTGTACATGCTTACCTTTGATCTACAATAACTGAAAGAGGCCACCAAAATATCCCTACCTCCTGAGGGGATTTGAGGTTTCCTCTGCTAGAAATAGATGTAGTTTCTCTTATTGTAAATGTCATCTTCCCTTTCTAAAAATTTAAATTTGAAGATTACTTACACTTTTTTGTAAAAAACTCTAAATTGAATCTGTTACCTAATTGCTTACCTATGTAGGAATCTGCATGTTACATTTCTCATAATTAGTGTCCAGATTAATTTTCCTCACCAGGTAAATTTATGATCTTTCTATTAACACCTGTAACTATATTATTATACAAATTGTACCCAACAGCAAACAGTAAGCAATTGTATTCTTCATTTCAATGCTCTTTAAAACCTTTCTGGGCTAATTCTTTGTAGGTGAAATCTCAGGGAATTCCATATATTTTATTTTTCCTTTAGCCTGAAGAAGAGTATCATTTTATTAAATAAAATTTTGACATCTTCAAATATTGTCTTCAAACAAAGAGCATGGTACATACTTTTGTTTATTTAATTTCTTGTCCAATTCCTATCGATAATACATCATTGATTTTTTCCCGTAATTAGATTTGTTCCCAGGAATTTTCTATTTCTGGTACATTTAAGAAATTATGCAGCTACCATACAACTGCTAGAAAAAAGTTAGGACCAATGCTCGAGCATTTGGGAGTAGGCAAAGACTTGCTCAACAAGACTCCTAAAGTGAAAGAATTCAAGTCAAAAATCAATGAGTGGGAAGCTATTAAGCTAAAAAGCTTTTGCACAGCTAAGGAATTGGTCAAAATTGTCAAGAGACATCCTACAGAATGGGAGATAATCATGGCCTGTGATTCTTCTGACAGGGGACTAATATCCAGAATTTACAAAGCACTCAAAAAATTTATTATCAGAAACACAAACAATCCAATCAATAAATGGGTCAAAGAGCTAAATAGAAACTTCTCAACAGAGGAATTGAGCAAGCCAATGAATACATGAAAAAGTATTCTAAATCACTAATAATCAAAGAAATGCAAATCAAAACTACATTAAGATTTCACCTCAGTTCTGTCAGATTGGCAAAACTGAAGAATATAAACAATAACAGATGTTGGAGGGGTTCTGGGGAGATAGGAACACTAGCACAATGTTGGTGGAACTGAAGACTGGTACACCCCCTCTGGAAAGCAGTGTGGAGAACCCTTAAAACATTAGGGATGGACCCACCATATGATTCAGCTATCCCTCTTTTGGGTATTTTTCCAGAGGAGTAAGAATCAGCACATTACAGCAACATGGTAAAATCTATGTAAGTAGCAGCTCAATTTATAATAGCTAAATGATGGAACCAACCCAGATGCCCCTCAATGGATTAATGGATCCAAAACCTGTGGTATATATATACCATGGAGTTCTACTCAGCAATTAGAAACAATGAAATTGCAGCCTTTGAAGGTAAATGGATGGTGATGGAAGAACTCATGTTGAGCAAAGTTAGCCAAACCCAGAGAGTCAAGGGTAGAATGTTTTTACTCATTTGTGGAGGATGGAGCTAAACCCAGGCCTGTGTGAAAGGTAGTCAGTCTCATGTATTAGACTCAGTGAAGGTGTAGCAACACATAATGTAGGGCAATCATAGATATGTATTGGGAAGGAGGGGGAGGGGGAAGATAGGGGACAGGAAAGGGAGGGATCTAAGGGTAATTCTGGTTTAAGAATATATGCATATCGGGGCTGGAGCTGTGGCTCAGCAGTAGTGATACTTGCCTGACATGCGTGAGTATCCAGGTTCAAACCCCGGCACCATGTACACAACGAAGTGTTGAAGCAATAAAATTAATTCTCTCTCTCCCTCTCTTACATCCTTCTCTCCTTAAACAAAAAGAATATATACATATCATATTGTTACTTTATATGCATTTATGATTTACAATAACTCAATATCTTAATAAAAAATTAAAAGAAATCATGTATTTAAACTCTTAGTTGTATAGGTTAATTGAGCTAATTTTGTTAATTGTGTCATCCAATTCTCCTCGATTTCTATTATTTTTGAGTGCTCATTTCAATT